>JAHDVE020010391.1:0-79594 GCA_022606495.2 Halesus radiatus
CATATATGAATGTATACAGAAAAAAGTTTACATTAAATGGTTGAGTCGGAAATAACACACGGGATACGTAAAGAGTAAAAGTAAAAGGGTAAAAGGTATAACATATGAGTGATATAAATTTCACCATTTACAGGTTTCTACTTGAGTAGTATGTAAGTGAATCTAAAGAATCTAAAGTGATTTAAAGAAAGAAATCAAAATAAAATAAAAGCGATTTAGAAAATAGAAGAAACATTTTTTTTTTCAGTATACGAATAATTTTTAACAAAATTAAAAAGAAGTACTTTGTTTACAATACTGGACTGTTTAATATATAAATATCAATTGTAATATTTTTTATTCCAACTAGAACTATCCGATCTAAAATTTTGTTTAACTGTAACAATAACTTCAGAACTGAGTCTTTCAAATATTCATTGGTACCTCGACTTCACACAGTAGGTAATACATATTTAGATATAGTAGACATTTTCAACTGCTCTGAATACAAATACAAACAAACGATTATTGCATACATCCTGTATAATTATTAATATATGTGTCTAGAGTATAAGTAACAGTGAATGTGAGGTATGTTTTGATTTTTCGCCTCTGAACTTATTACTTAGAATGGTACTTACACTATGTTTTTTCCTGAATTTGCTCGATTTATTATCTTTGAACCTACTGTGATGTGTTTTGCACCTGTTTATTATAACTAACTTTATATGTAAAAGCCCATATAGGGCGTAAATTATACAATAAATAAATAATAATAAATATCAATAGACAGTATATTTAAGAAACATAAATTTAAAAGTTATATAACAATTTGTTTAAATGGGGTGAGAAAAGAAATGGGCTGAGGAGATCAAATATATTCGTGTGATAACATGTTAATAAAAGAAGAAAAAAATCGAGCATGTAGAAACATCTGAATCAACGGTGGCATAGATGACTGTCAATGTACATAATATATTTTTATTATTCAAGATAAAATTAACATATCTCAAATGAAATATGAAACAATCCTAGATGCGACCGTTTTATTTTCTCTGTCTTTTCTATGTCTTATTTCATTTGAGATTTATTAAAAAAAAATACATTAAGGTTTATAAGCTTCCAAAAGTTATTCCAGTAAAAAAATGAAAACTTAATATTAAGTCTTCATAATATATAATTTAAAATGAAGACACATATAGTAATATATAATTGGAATATATTTACAAAGAAGATTATTTTATTCTTGTTAAATTCGTGACCTGCCAGTGAACGCCATACATACCTTCCGGGATCGCCAAGAGTCCTAACTGCTCCCAACCGTCTGGAGTGAGACTATGGCATCCCCAATTGGGGTGTGTTGTGTGGCTGAAGGTATTGAGGGGGGGAAGAATAGAGGGAAGAAGAAAGAGGAAGATGGGGAAGATGGAACCTGGCTATTCAGATCTGATCACCAAAGACTGCTAAAGCCATTTCCAGCAACGTTTCGTTTCGGCTTTCCACCAGGGCGATACTGACAGTATCCACCACTCTGAAACGTGCCCCAAATATACTACATATTTTTTTTATGAATTAATTTTATAATCAAATAGAATTACCTTTCACAAGCCGGGATTTGAACCCGCGACCTCCGGATCCGTAGCCAAGGAACGTAACCACTCAACCACGGAGACTGTAATATGTGTCCATTTGGGTTTCTCGAGTTAACCTTTATTTATTTCTGAAAAAACGTTCGGCCGAAAGCTAACAATTGATCTGGAATTCTTTATATATATTTTCGTTTAATGATTTTATTTTTATCTCTTTTTTAAGGTTCACTGATCTTGAGTACCGTTTGATAGAATTAACCTGTTATTTCATTCATGTTAAATTTCTATGTATCATTCGTAATTTTTTCACCGCATATTTCCTTGTCTAGTTCATAGAATGAATCCGTGCTACTGTAACCACTTAGGATTTGATTCTTAGAATGAGATGGTCGTTCAAAAAGCATGTTTGCTTTCTATTAAATTTATAATCGATAGCAGCAAATCAAAGCCTATAGTCACTATAGTTCATAATCATGATAAATGCACAGGCTTTTTTTACAGTTTGTTTTTTTTTGTATTTTTTTACATTACTTACCTTTATCCTATTGGAGTTGATAGGTTTTCGAGAACTAGTCTGATTTTAAAAACATATCAATGACAATGTGTTAAATTGCGACAAATCAAAATCTGTTGTTATGAGATAATAGATATTTTGTTATTTCTTAAATATATGTTGCAAAAATGTGAAATTTTATTTCTTTATTTATTTATTACATATATATGAACATTTGTTATCGGCTGACGTATTGCCTTCCTCACTAGTTGTGAAACGCCTGTGTTGAGGTGGCAAATTACAGGGGTGGTTGTTCAGCTAGGATATTTATATTTACAAATAGATTAAAATATTACAATTTTTTTTTCAGAAGTACACTAATTTAAAGACATAAAAGAATTTACAAGCTGACAGGTTTATTGTAGATGATCAATTATCTTACTTTCAAAGGAACTTTTGTTTTGCTTATTTCTGATGTCACCAGGTAGGGAAATAACATTGTATTTAAAACATCTTTGTCCATAAGAGGTTTTACAAACTGGAATATTAAAAGATTTTGCATGTGATTGGCTTAGGGCTCTAGTGCTTGTTCTTTCATCAAACGTATGGATATTTTAAAATTGATACACTAGAATATTTATCACTATTCTTTCTGTTCGGAATGAAAGTGTATAACAGATTTATATAATACTGGGCGTATTTGAACGTGTGAAGACATTCTAATTGGTTCTCGACTCTCAAGGAGTCAAACTGTTTTATTGTTTTTGTTCCTATATAAACTGGCCTAAGCTCCTTTTGGCGAATAGTTTAATAATCATATTGTAATTTATGGGTTTTCGGACTTATTGCAGTTTAATTCTGGGCCATCGATATATAGTTTTATAAAAAGTCTTTTAAAACAGAACTTAAATGTTACAAACAATGTCAAACAAATCTGAAATCTTAAGGCGTTTTGATGTTTCATTTCTGTATAATATCTGATCTCTGTGATCATTGAATTATTATTATTTTATGATTTGTAATATTTTTGAATTACCACAATTTTAATAGCAGGGGGCTGTAGATACCTGTATAATAATGAAGGCATATGAATATAAAATATCTGGAAAGCATTTGAAGTCAGGGCATACCTACATAAATAATCATTAAAACCTACATTCTTTAGAAACAACTCCATACCGCCAAAAAATTGTAACATTATATTGTTGTGAATTATTAACACTATCAAGAGGCCTGCATTAAAAAAAAATCGTTGTGTGAATAGTGACAACAGGAAAAAGTGCTGGCATTGAATTGAATTATCACACAGAAGAACATGTTATTTTCCTTGTCGGCATGGCAAGTCACAATTTACCTGCTTTGTACAGACGTATAAGGATGTTACATTAAATTGAAGCATTTTTCAATTAACAGGTGGCGAAAAAGTCACCACCCAACCGGAAGATGCTCTCATTTTTATAAATAGTGTATAATGTCATTACGGTAATTTTGTTTGTCAAAAAGTATGAAATAAACACCTCTCACTCAAGTTTAAATAACAGGCGGCGCAATAGTTTTCACCCTGTCAAAATATGCATTCATTTTGACTTATCTAAGACATGTTTTTTTGACAACTTTTGACAATAACAAAAAAATCCGTTATGGCGTAAGAAACCATTGGCAAAAATTAAAACACCTCTCGGTGGGAGGACGACTTTTGTGTCTTCTGATATAGGTAATGTTTTATTATTTACTGTCATTTCGAATGCTCCTCATAATCAGATTAATCGTAAGCACCTACCTGTAATAATTTTAATAACTTCCAAATCTTATCTCCAATTTGTATCAATCTGAGGTCAATCAGTGTGATTGATTTATCAATACGGCCTCTAGAGTGAATGCGATATCTCTGCTTAAGTGACAAAAAAACTCCCAGTCAATGGGCTCAGCCTTTTGTATGGAAAATAAATATGAGCCCACTCAAACACCTGCAATGGAATGCCGGAATATAAAAAATGGTCCAATTGTAAGGGGATTTGTAATTATGATTTTATAAGTGGATTATAATTATGTTGAAATGAATTGAGCTGATTTGGTTGAAATTTTGAATTGCCGTGTAAGACAATGGGTACGGTTAAAATCCATTTGATATTGTGTACACATAGACATTGTGAAACTATATATCATCGGTTTACGATAAGAGTGACATAACTTCATTCTCCACTTCTAGACATATTCAACCCGATATCAATTAAATACAATAATTCAAGTTAATGTAATTGCCAATTATAACCATCTTAATGACCTTAAGTCAAATTTCAAAAATATTACATTATAACCCTAAAGTAGTTTTATGAAGCAGGTCCATAACAAGATAATTTAACAAGTTACCCCGGTATTACTTAAAAGCAAGAACTATTTTTTTCTTGTTCTTGGCGTCTTGTGAAATGGTTTAAGCTCTGTAGAGGCGGTTGAGGAACCCGGGGGTCTCAGCTCGGAGGAGCGAATTGAGGTTATTTTAGTTATTGGGCTCATTGAGAAGGGTTGTTCATATCCTCAACAGAACTCTGCAGAAACCCATTGTGTTGTATCTTTTATAGTTTGAATTTATTCTCTACTTTTGCTACTACATACATATTATAAATTCAGACAACTTTCATCCTAACCTTTAATGTGTTAAATGTGTCCACAGAGAGATTTATAGCTTTTCTTAGAGCTTAGTCCTTGCTAAAATACAGGCCTATTAAAAAGTTCTGGAAGCGGTGGTTTCTCAAATTGTCTAAATACGAACTGAGAACACGATATATAAATATATATATATATATATATATCCTGAGATATATATATATATATATTTATATATATATATATCTCAGGCCAGTCGAGGATATTGCATCTATAGTTGGATCTATAAGTAATCTTCAATAAGAGTTCAATATAAATTTAATTACGAACCGGATGGTGGGATTTCGTAATGTAACGGCGGGGAAATTTTACAGTTTAAATTTACATTAAAATGCCTATCAATTTATTCAGAAATTAATAACAATTAAAAAATAGGTAATAAAAATTGAAACCAATTTTTTGATTTTCGTTATTTATTTATTTTGCAAAAACAGTTACATTCACCGACACTACAGAGCGATAATAACAATTACAAAAGCATAGTATACCTACATAGAAATAATATAAATGGGTCGTCTGTAAGTGACTTCTTCTCAATTTGATAATGCCTTCGGAAAGCGACACAGCTGTCACACGTCATGCCTTTTTATTTTAAACAAGCAAATGTAGCTTGTTATTGTAATAGTATAATATTTTATTTCTCACTACTGTAAAAGAGTTAAAAACACGGTTATTTCGAGTTATGTCATTATTCTTGGTGAATATTTTTTACTGACACAAGTTGAAATGTTACATCATTCTGGCAGAAACATTCATTTTTAGAGTTCAATTTTCAGATAATAAAATTATGATTTTTGAGATGTAACGTGCGGTGATTGTTGTTTTTGGCTTCCGAGGCAAAAATGCTTATGAAATCTTTGCTGTTTTTAATATAATCTCTATGCTATTTTAATGTCAGTGTATTATTTTATTCCCTATGCCCTAAATTAGCTTTCAAAAAAGAACATTTGACATGTTTTTTTATCGGACTTATATTAGGGAGCTGGGACGTCGAAGGTTGCTAGAAAATGCTGCCGTATTGATTAAATGACAAAAATACTATTAAAGCCAGGCGTGGGAGTTTAAGTCACATTGATCTAGTCCTGGTTGATAAATTTTTCACATTTCTCTATCCAACAATATCCGAGCAATCTTCCTCAAAAACTTTTTAAAATTGGCTTAACGATTTTATTTTACTTCCAAACCACTGGAATTTTTCAACCAATAGAATTGATAAGCTGCCATAATATTGAGAGTCAATCGTAAACAATACATGTGAATTATATAATATTTAATCATTGAGAAGATAATATTAACACATCCCAAAATGAACCACGAAACCGAAAAAACAACAGAAATTAAAAAGATTTCAGTCGCATTATGAATAAATCAAAATTGAAATTGGGGATAGCTTTATAAAATAAATCATGTTAAATCATTTTAAATAAGTAAATCATGACAGTGTGGCAAACTAACCTAACCTAACCTAACCATAATTTGAAAATGGGCTTTGAACGCCGAAATAGCTGTCACAATAATAACAACTAAAATAAATGCTTTATTTAAAAATATTATTAAATTTTATTTGCTTTTAATAAAACATATATATTGATGTACAAATAAATAGCTAACATGGATTTTGTACACATTCATTTCTCTTCTTTTTTTATGTGAGTACCGCACAAGAGTTCCAATTGCTCCCAATCGTCTGGAGCCAGTGAGATATATAGAGTATAGCATCCCCAATTGGGGTATGTCGTGAGGCTGAAGGTAAAGAAGATGAGAAAAAGGAAAGTGTTGGGGAAGTACCTGGCAATTCAGATCTGGTCACCAAACATGGCTAAAGCCATTTTTACCAACTTTTCGATTCTGAATTATGTTCTTTCACCAGGGCGATACTGAGAGAATTTTCCATTCTGGAACGTTTCATATTTTTTTTTCAATAAATTCATATCAATTACTTTGTTTAAACAGCTGTTTTGAAAATGTAAATATCTACATGTCTCAGAAGCAAAGCTCCCCTCATCGGAATAAATAATATACCTATTACTTAACAATAGGTAATACCTTGTTTAAGTAATTGAACCCGCGACCTCCGGATTCGTAGCCAA
Organism: Halesus radiatus; assembly: GCA_022606495.2. NCBI lineage: Eukaryota > Metazoa > Arthropoda > Insecta > Trichoptera > Limnephilidae > Halesus > Halesus radiatus. The sequence goes on from JAHDVE020010391.1 coordinate 6,816, forward strand.
GGATCGTAACCACGCAACCACGGATGTCGTGTGTTTGATAATATATTTTATATATATACAATTAGTCTAACAGTGTTGAATGTCGTTAAAATAAAATTAATTTGTCGCTTGTCTGTATTAATTAATGTGTTAAAATACACCTATAAATGATCGGGTGGGTATTAGATACAGCCCAGCGGGACACCTCGGGCCCAAAGAGATCGGAAATTAGTAAAATTGTTTCCAAAAGGTTTGTGGGTTTTATTTTACATAATCGTCAATATTATGAACATGTTAAAACACCCACCATTTTAATATTTTCAAGACTCGTTGATAATAACATAAAGTTAATTGGTTTGTCTAATATCATGGTGCGATGAACAAAATTTAAACGCGTGATTTATCGAATGTGTTTAAAAAAATAAAATTGACTTAGTGGCAACAGCGGTTTTTTTTTTAATTATTAGTAATTGACTACATTTTATGAAATTAGTGTTAATCATTGAAGAAGATAATATTAACATAATCTAAATGAAACATGAAACCGAAAAAAACAACAGAAAATAAAAAGATATTAGTGGCATCTGGGACTCGAACCCAGGACCTCTGTCTTTCCGGGACAACCGCTTTACCAACTTAGCTAATGAGACCAGTTCAATTTCATTATTTCATCTACATCGATATCATATTTCGAATTCAAGACTTTGTCAATTGGTAAAGCGGTTGTCCCGGAAAGACAGAGGTCCTGGGTTCGAGTCCCAGATGCGACTGACATATTTTTTTATTTTCTGTTGTTTTTTTCGGTTTCATGTTTTATTTAGGTTATGTTAATATTATCTTCTTCAATGATTAAATATTACAATGAGGTTTTTAAACTTCAATACGATAATAAACAATTTAAAAAAATAAAAGAGTTAGTCCGACAAAATATTTGTTATTAGCTGAGGTCATTTTTCGCCCTTGAGGTGATTTTTCACAAATAATGGCGCTATACAAATTATCCAATTATCGTAAAATAATAATAAAAAAATGTTGTTTGAAGACTGAATTCGAAATAACATATTTTCTTTTCAACAACAAAAATTGTGATAATCTGACTTATACATCCCGTGAGGTAACAAAAAAAACGTATTTATTAAATTTTAGTATGTTTTTGTGAAAGTGTGATTTTTTTTTGACTACGTAAATAAACGTATGAAAATACAAAACACAATGAAAGTATAAAAATGTTTCCAGAATAGCACGTCAATTATTGTCACTTATTTTATTTTTTGGCAAAACATGATGGATACTGATTTAAATAATAAAAAATGGAATATGAAGAATACTTACTAAGTCCGTTTGAACACTCATTTTGTACATTTAGACATTAAACAGTTCTCTTTAAAATTATAGATGGCAGCAGTTCCGTTTGTAGCTCGCACATGGAACTAGTGTGGACGACAGACGTTAGCGTATTAATACATTACAATATTTCTGAGACCCCATTTCAGACCCTGGTTCTCGGAAGAAATTTTCTAACATCAAGTGATGAATTATGATCACAGTCTGAATTAGAAAATACAATGTATTATTTTAATGCTTAACCGTGATATATGACCTGAAATATTGTTGACTTGTTGAAATGAGAGTTAATTAAGTGTGGGAAAGGTAAATTGTGATGAGAATTGTATTGTGCCCATTAGGAAAACATATTTTTACTAGTTTTAAACAAGACTTATAAACAACCAAGGATAAACAACCATTTTTTTTAAATATTTGGCATACATGTGAAACGAAAAGTCTTTGTAGATAAAGTTGGAACTGGTATCTAACAATAGATGATTTTATTGAAGAGAAGTATTCATTTCTTGTTTTTGTACTTCAAGTGTTATTACACCATTCGTATTATTATTGTTTTTTAAATGTATATATACATTTTGTTACAGTAACTCCACACAGGAGGCCCTTAGGGAAATAATTTCCCTCAAGGCCTATATCGTCTTTAGGGATGCTGTGTGAAGGGTCTTTTATAGGATAGGAAAGAATAAACTTGGACCTTGAAGAGACCCATTTTGTAGGATGCAGGAAACACAGAAGCTGGCAGATCATTCCACAGCCGAGCTGTTGAACACAAGAACGAGTCGTAGAAGCGACCCGTTCTCATGTGACAAATGTCAACCATGTGCAAATTTATTTATTCAGATATATATATTTTATAGTTTAATTAAATTATAATATAAGCAACATTTCATTACAATTCGATTGCGTTGTGTCAAGTAAAAGTGATGTGAACTGTTTTTTTTTTTTTTTTAATTTTTAATCTACATATTTATTCAAATAATAATTTATACTGATGTAAACACATGATGTATTAATCTCAGATTAAAATCAGTGAAATCTTCGTTCTTATAAAAAATCTCAATCAGCGTACTGCCTTATTTTTTAATATTTTAGATATTTCAATATTTGCTCCTGATTAAAATCCCAATTTTGAAAATAGTTGCGTTAATCTAGAAATTTCAGACAGAGAAAACTGTGTAAATTACAAAGAGTTTTTGCTGCTTCAGAGAAACAATAAAGATTTTTAGGTACACCGTTGAGATACAATTTTAAAGACACAGTTTTAAGCAAAAAATGCTTAAAAACATCAAAAAATAAAATGGACAATTGGCGAAAATGTATGAAACCTTAGCCCACCTCGCAATACTATTGAGTCAATATGAATAGTTGATAAACAACTGGAGAGTTTTTTCCTAAGAAAAACATTTATTACTATTACGGCTGAGGTCAAATATTAGTTATATATATTAAAGTGATCTTCGTATTAAAAACATTAGATTAAGTTCACTTTCAATACATTAAAACACCGAACGGACAGACATTTGAGATACGCCGAGTTAGTAACTTATGTTCTGCATAAAAATAAACCGGCACACTTGATAAAAATCAACAGTATTAATTTATTGGTTTGACCTAGGGAATAGAAATAAATGTTGTTACTGAAAACATAGAAGTAACGGAAGTGAGTTTTGGTATTTCTTATAAAAGCAATCGTGCGGATTTCTAAGTGATATGATTCAAATATTTAACAGTTTCAGGTCTGTTTTTCGAAATACAAAAAGGCATTGCGACCGATTTGTTTGTCTTCAATATTTTGATTTTCCCTCTCAAAATGACAAGCATTTTCATAAATTATATTAGATATTTAAAAAAATGTATGCATTTAACCTTGGAGATGAAAAAGGAGTTGATTTGTACCATCTCTGACTTTTTTATTCTTTGGTTACCGTTTTACAGATTACAAAAAGGTTACTCGATAAAAAAATATTTACTCAAGTATTATACATATATATAATAATGATAATATTTATTTGAAACGCATATTATTTTACAGAAATATTTAAGAAGGCTTTGACTGTCCAACTAGGAACAAATCACGTTTTAGGACAGTCAAATTGATAAGTTTAGTTCATATTAATATACATGTACATGAGAGAATATAAAAGAATCCATTGCATTTTTTATATTTAAATATATTGTATTGTAGAGTAATAATGATTCACATATGAGATATAAAAGTTTAAAGTATGATATGCATTTTTTTAATTTAGTGTAGAGTATTAATGAATTACGTATGAGATATAAAAGATTAAGTATAAAGTATAGAAGTTTGAAGTATAAAAATTAAAAGTATGATATGCATTATATAAATTTACTGTAGGGAAAGAATGAATTACAAATGAGATGTAAAAGCTTAAAGTAAAAAGAATAAAAGTTTAAAGTATGAAAAACTAAAGTACGAAATATTTTTAAATAATTTGATAAAGCATACGAAGATTTAGTATTAACTTCTAGTACGCAAAATTTGCATTCGTTGAACGCCGGCATATCCGATGGGCAAGGTAGAAAAACATACTTTATTTTCGTGTATATGTAGAATATAAGTAGCTATTCTGGGAAAACTACACATGATGGGTTTATAATTTTTTTTATAAATACCTAAACAAATTATCTATTGAGACGGTACAATTTACAAAAAACATCATTTGGCAAAAAACAAGCAACGAAAACAGATAAGAGATAACCAAAATTTTACCCTCGGCACATAACGGAAATATTAGGCCGCGGGAGCTCGGCGTTCTTAACGTTATTGTGAAATGTAATATTTTAGGGAGGTACCTATTTAAACTGGTTCCGGACAGTTGGGCCGTTCGTACGGAATTCACATTAAAAAAAAACCTAAGCTAGCGACGCCACCGATTTGCAAATATAACCATGTCAAGCTGTAGACACCAACCACAGCGACCCGAGTATCTATTGAAAATGGATAAATTGGTTCTCTGGCTAAAAAGGTTGTGCATCACCGGTATACATAATATTTCTATTTAGGAGTTGGCCAAAAGCTTCCCATTCTCCATTATTTAAAAAAGAGTAGTCTCTGCTGTAGCAATCGTATACAAAATAAAACTGCGTTATCTACGTAACCACCTCAACTACTGCTCGGTACCCGGAGGACAGAAGACAGAAGAGACTAAAGGTGTCGCGAGTTACCTACTACTTCTGTCTCGTGGCTCGCAGGTAAGAGCCGCCGCCCTGGTACTGCGGACACTAACTTACGTCCGACAATGCTGCGCAGGTACCGGTACCTACCTTCCTACCCGTATGTAAGGCAGAACAAGCGCAATCGTTTACGGCTGTCGAAGCCCTCGAAATTTCAGGTTCTTTGTCCTCGGCTGGCGCTGTTTCATTCAATAACAATTTATTATGCAAACGAGGAATTATTGTTGTGGGCTCGCTTTGTTTTATTTGAAAATTGGTCTGGTTGTATTTTATTTGCGGACGGCCTTGTGGTGCAGTGGTTAATATTGTCCCCCTTCAGCTTTGGACTAAGTACGAACATGTGGAACTTAAATACTTGAGTCGGGTTATGTCAAGAGTCGGAATAACAGAAGGGTATGTTTGTAATAGATAACTTATCTGTGTCTTATGTGCCACCTACCTGGAGCTAAAAGAAATATGTCTTTTCAAATTATGGAATTGCGTGAGATTGAAAAAAAAATGAAACGGAAAGGGCAGAAAAGGGGGAGTATTGATTAGGTCCTGCATTTGTGGTAACTTTTCCCTTTCAGAATACCTTTTTTAATTAGTAAGTATAATATGTGATATTTGCAAAGATGTCAAAGCTGTAATAGTTAGAAGAGTCACCGACAAATATCATTACAGCGTGGGTTTACCCACCCTTTGTTAAAACTAGAGGTACGAGCTCTTGAGGCTCACTTGAATTTCATCTTGGAAAAATAGAGAAATAGAGATTACTCATTACAGGACATCTCATATTATAAGAGTATTATCGTCTTAATTAAATGAAGACAAATTGGTTGTTGTGTAGACGTGTGTTTCATTGAGCCGTATTCACAACAGTTTATTTGGGGCTTTACTAGTATTCTGAAAAAGGAATATTCCACATACGTCAGAATGGATAGACTTGCCCTGTGTACCAATTCGACAGCTGGAGGAAAATGTCATGTCACACCCATTTTGGCACCAGTCTAGTTCACTGCCGTCCGCGTTTGTTCCGCGTGATTTTAACTACGGTAAGCAAATTATAAATTATAAAAAGTGTCATATAAAATTGTCGGGTTTTGTAAACAAACCGAACCTTTTAACGTATTTGCTGTTTTAATTAAATTGGCGGTACGACTAGCTCGTTCCTCGCCCCCATATTTTGATTTCTTCCCTTTGCACGTTAGCGCATCTCTATGTATTATTTACTCTGTGGAATATACCGACACATTTCTTAGCGGTTGAAATTTTTTCTGTATTTTTTTCGTAAAAATCGTTTACTCTGTGGCTTGTTATAATTATACATTATAGAAACAAATAAATTCGATTTCTTTTTTGCTTTGGTCGACTCCCACTCTGATACCTAAATATTCATGTACATCCATCATTATTTTATATCGAAGTTTAGTTTTAATATATTCCTGACGAGGGAAGTGTACTTCCGAAACTGGTCGATGATGATAAATTGAAATGGTTCAAAACAAATTTATACGTTTATATTGTCAAATGAGATAAAGTGAAAAATGAAAAAAATTGTTTTTTTCTAATTTTGAAACTGTCAACTCATGGTAATATGAATATTGTGATTAAAAAGCCTTTGTTACTATTTTCCAATTTGATTATTTCAGACCGGACCACTTTCACCCTATTACGGGCATCTTCAGACTAGTACAATTAAAAATAAATCTGTGGTATGTATATCATTTATGAAAGGAGTGAGTCCCATTACTCTTTCAAATATTGCGCAGGTCTGAAATAAACAAGTAGAAGATAGTTTTTTAATAAAAAAAATCATAGTATATTATTTCACTTCTAAGATAAGTGTACTTTTCAGCAGTTTTTGAACCCACGACCTCTAGAACTAAAGCCGAAGCTTTTACCACATAACTAGTCAATTTCAGCACGAATTCCCATGATAAGATATACCCGTGATAGATTACACACGGCACACAAGACATTGCCTGTTTCCTTCTACAATTGAATTATAGTCCCTTGCAACAATTCCGGTAATATGGCGCATTAAACAAGTAGTAACTAAGTTGGCACGATACATATCAGTACCGGTACAGTACCGGCCGTACAAAACATCCGCCACCTAAAGTGCTCCCGAACCGTCAAAGTGTCCGCCGATACGTCCTGCAATTTATTTCCTACCGGCCGCAGCTTTTACGCCGCGTGTTCCACTAGCTCTTTGTCTTTCTGTACTCCTGATAGCGACCCACTGTGCTCAGGTACAGTCTGAAATTTTTTAGCATGCAAAAAGGATGCTGCGATCGTTTAAAAGATTTTAAATTGCTACACCAAGATGACCCATAGGAAGATGAATGTATGTTTAAAAAAGAACCAAATGGTCCAAGTGAATATGTTTTAATAGTTTAACATGGTGCTCTGGAATTAATGGTATTTTCCGATAGGAGATGATTCAACATCATATATTAAGGCAATTTTAAGGTTTATTTACAAGTTTTTCATTTTATTTAACGCTTTGCAAGGAAGGTAATTACATCGAAAAGGCCTTTTTTTATATTTCGAAAAATCATTGTCAAAATAAACATGTAACAATTCACTGATAAAAAAAAAAAAATTAAAAATTAAAAACGATTTTTTTTTTCAAAAACAAAATGACTAGCTTGGAAACGAAAATTTTTAGTTCAACTTTACTAAATGTCTACATTTTATTACCACTACTCTCTTACTATGAAGAAAGATTTTGTAGGATCTGTTGTAATAAGGTATGGTAAGGTCAGTAGAAAAGTATCGTCTGTCCAGATAATTAATTTAATTTATTTATTCTTAAATTTAGAAACATGAGCAACTCATCTTGTTCGGATTTGTTGAAATTCTGACATCAAATTTGAGGTAATGTCTTCCGAGCATAAAATTCCATCGTTTTAGGCTGTGTCGACGGGAATATGTTTTTAAAAAAATTGTGTACTACTAGTTAGGAAAATATTTTTTTTATTTGTATTATATTATATACGCCCTATATGGGCTTTTACATATTTATACAGATACATAATTTTAAAATTACATAAAAAAAATAAAAAATACAAAACTTGCACTATAATTAAGTTACACGTGAAAAGCAGTTATGTTACATTTGAAAAAGAAAAAACTGCACCAAAACTAAAAAAGAAAAGGAAAAAAAAAAAACTGTAACAAAAACTAAAAATACTAAAAACTAAAAATAAAATAAAAATATGTAAGGTTTCAATGAAATAAACAACAACAAACATCTTCAAAAAGTAATCTTTTAAAATTTATTCGAAGTACGTACACGAATTTTAGATAAAACGTTAAAAAATGCGTTCGCTGGTTTTCAAACTACGCATATTTCCAGACATTTTGGTACGTATTTCATAGAATTTAAAAGATTAGAGATATTGATGATTTTTGTCTTTTGAAACCATATACATTTTACTAACTACCCTTATATAATTTAACGATAAATCATTCGTAGTATTGCTCGAGTTAGCAACCTACAATGTGATGTTTAGGATCATTTTTTTAAAGAGCTCACCCTTAAAAGAATTTACTGTTTCCATCCATTTCAATCTAAAAACATTTAACGGGTAAATAGTCGTTAGATTACGAATAAAATATCGTAAAAATCGTGTCTGATCACCATTAAAGGGTCTAAATCTAGTTTCCTTCATCCAACCAACGAGTCTTCCATTGACAAGCGCCGTGTAAATTTACATGACCAGCTCGGGAAAGGGGTTTAATCATAGCCAATGAAAAAAATAATATTTTGAACGGCAAGGGTACCTACCTATTTTCAATGTAGGTAGGTATTATAGTTTTAGGAGAATCACACATTAAGTTCTATTCACGTCTAGCAGCACCATACAGTCCAGAAGAGCACAGTACACACACGAAAACATTAGTTACATACATTATCTATGGACACATTCATATTACAGGGTACGTAAGCATAACGTATCCGCACATGCAGGGACTAGCACCGGCCGAGATTGTCGGCTAGAATATTTTGACGTTGCTGGTGGCCGCGCCTGCGCAGTTAGAATGAACACATTCCGTTCGCACCGCCATCTTTGGCAGTTGACGTGGTTAGACGCAGATTTTGGTAAAACCGAAAAGATGGATAGCGAGAAATGGTTTGAATTGGTCAGGAAATTTAACTGAGCAACTAACTAACCATCACGCCGTTTCACCGCAAGGGTAGGCAGAGAGGACGGACCGCCAAACAACTCGATCTTGGCATACACTTTTTGCTTCATTCATATTCATACATCGTCTCATACATTCTCTTCTAGTATTCCGACATCTGCCATTGCCCGACTCAAGTAATTGATTCACTTGATCGCGCCATGTCTTCCTCGGGCGTTCCCAGCTTCTTCTTCCATTCACATTCGCATCATATTTTATTCTCCTAATACTCCTTTCGTCATTCATTCGCTCTACATGTCCGAACCACCTAAGCCTTCCTTTTTTAATCTTACTCATTACACTTCTATCAGCCTTGCATTCTTTACGAATCTTAATATTTTTCACATGATCATACATAGTTTTACCACAAATTCCCCTCAGGGGTATCAATACTACAGCATTCAGTTTACTATGATCCTTCCTTTGCCAATTCCATGCCTCTCTGTCATACATCTGGTTTAGCATCAGCACTCCATTGCGGGCTGATGACTTCGCTTCTTTGGACAATTATATTATAAAATAATAGTAAACATGGGAATAGGATTATAAAATCCTCAACCATGTTGTGGCGGACGCTTACGCTCAATTGACAGTCGCACTCGCGTCTGTGCTGTGTCTGTGCTGTACTGTTCACCCAGCGCTCGACGTCCAGCGCTGAATGCCGACAAGCCCTGGCAAACCACAATCGACAAGCGACATCCCCTTCCTTTGCCAGGCCGTCCTGTTCCCCGTCGCCCGTCGCCTGTTGTCCCGTGTTACTGGCCCTATATCGGACCTGACAAGCGTAGGAAGCATGATCGAGCTTTTTATTACCCTTTGATCGCATTTTAAAGCTTGAATTAAGTTGCCAGGAAGATTTTGAGTAGGCGATTAAGTTTAGCACCGCAATAATGTTGTTAAATTATGACGTTAGACTCGGCTTTATACGCTGCGGGATTTTATGAGACTTGTGTAGCAAATAATTGTAATAAAACTTGCTATTTTTATGAAATATTTACCTCACGAACATTGAACAAGGATAGAAAATAACTCAAAATATACTTAAAGACAGTGGCGGCTTGAGGTCTATCGCGTTGGAGGTTCCATCGGAGATTTAAAAAAATTAGAAAAAACGCTATGTTTTCCTTTTCCATATTATTTTTGTTTTTTTTCCTTTATCTAAAGGAATTTAGTCATATCACTGCACCAGAAATTAGCGACCTGGCACAAACAATTCGGCGATTCATTAAAACATCCGTGGTTAAAGAATAATATATTATAATATCGTAGGTTATAGAAAATACGAAAATTACAATTTGCGTAATAAACTTTAAGTACCTACTGTTCGTTTTCTTAAGGCGATTCAATGGGAAGTAATGCAAAATCATGTGTAGAAAATGATGGACTAGAAATATCATAGATGATTTAATTAAATACTGCAAGTGGAACACACATTAGCCTTTCGTTTAACCGTCCATTTTTTTATATATATTTTTATAAGTCTAGATAAACATAGTGAATCAGACCTAAAAAAAAATTTAAAGCCGAAATCGCCTACTTACGAACCCTTTCTCCAATACTGTCGTATTGTTCATTGTGACAATTTTTTTTTTTTTAATAGATCGTAAAACATTTTAATATTTATGCCCGAGCTTTACAAAATAAAATATAACACGCATTTTGGTGATGTTTTTTTTGCGTAAATCGAATTTCAAACTTGTCGCCACCTGCATAAGGAGCACGTGATTTCATTGGAATTTTAGCAAGTGGTTCGCCTTAATTTGAAAAAATATCATTTATAACTTAAAACACAATAATCACAGAAAAAAAATCTGTTGATACTATTCCGCACAAATTTATTAACAAATCTTCATATAACTGTGAACACAGTTGCCTTGTAGACTCCGTAGGATTGTTCTCCCGGCACGCTTTCCCGATGAAGAACGACGAGAATAACAATGTATGAACTATTCCTTAGATCAGAAAAGCACCCATAGACGCTGAATTCACAACGCACATGTGAATTTATTTCAGACTCACTCTCGGTCAATATATCCTATATGAACGGATGAATTCTTTTGGATCGAATTAGAATGGCGAGCTATTTAAAGTGTGGTAAAAATACTATACGCATTTGTTTTATTTTTCCTATCATTTTTATGGGAGTTCACTGCGCAAACGCACGTTTTCTTGCACTTCTTGACGGTGAATTCCAATAATTTGAACCATTTCATAGTCCACGATATCTGTAAACATAATTTCTGTTAGTCATGCAACACTTACCATTTATTTTCTGTGTCTTTTCTTTTTCATATTTTATTTGAGATATGTTAATATTATCTTCAATGATAGAACATATTGGTTTATAAGATTTAATTATTTATTCCAATAAAAATTCAAAAATAAAATAATTTCATTTCTGAATGAGAGAACGAAGGCGTTCTAATGGAACTTAACATTAAAAAAAAATTGTAATGGGTATGGCATATTTCCAACCCCGAATATTGCTCTTCCAATAGGTAATAAGAAAATCTTCCACTCTGGACCATAAATCTCATTTAAATGATTCGTTTTTATTCCTATAACTAACCACGTCTGATTATAAAATTGTACCTCGTCGTGGCTTTTAAAGGATATTATGTTGGTAGCTACAACATCGGGGGTAAACCTGATTTGAGTAGCAAGTGTTCACAAAATTACCCACTCATGTTTATATCTATAGATGCACCGTCATATCTGCTTACGCTTTCCTTTTATAGTCAAAGCACATAATATTTAGTAACGTAATGATGTTAACATTAATATCAAAATGACGCAACTTTATGCAAAATCTACCAAATTACGAATGAATTTATTGCCCGTTTGTCATTGGTATAAATTTAACTAGATGGGAACTTGATTAGTAAACGATTAAAATAAATCGTCGCAGGAAAGCAATAATCCCGTAACTGCCACTACCCACGAAAACGCTTTGTGTACACAATTTCACAGTTTTTTTTCTGCATCGATCTATCTGGGTCTTGTGACACTACAATGAATAATAAGACCTGTACGACTTTGGAAAAACTCTTAGTTTTGTCAATATTACGTTTTTTAATTGATGCAATGAGCCTCAAAATGCTGCGTTTTATTTACATGGCCTTGGCTGTTACAGCAATATTGCTTTCCTGCGACGAAATATTCTGTAAAGCTTTGTTTGATTGAGCCCAACTGATTAGACGGACTGGATTGACATTGTTTTTTTTATGATAATGACATAAGAGTATTGCTACTTGGAACCGGTGAAGTCTAAGCACTCTTAATTGAAGAAAATTGCCCGGAGAAGCGTGAAAAAATTACAGAACATATATACTATATATATTTGCGCCCCACATGAACTAACGTACATTTCGTTCATTGAAATTCACACGTTCACAATTTCACGTTCACAAGAATTTTTTAAGAGTTTAATTGTCGCGTCCCTATGGACGATACCCTCGGTTATACCCATCTGTCTATATTTTGGGTATAAATATTTACCACTCTTTAGAGACATGTAGAGGTATTGCTATACTGAAATATTTTTTTCGTACTTTTAATGAATTTATATTACTTTTAAAAGTATCCCTATACGTGTATTGATTTACCGTGAAACCATTTTCTGTATATAATTAAATAATAAAGAAAACAAATTCCATGTACATTTAAATGGAAGCCGGTGTGCTTTGACTTAGTACCTTCTTGTTCTAGCCCCGAGATAGCCAATTAAAGTACAGCAATCAGTCTGTCTTGCACTGCCTGCATTTGGGATAAATTCTCCAATTTTCCGTATTTGTGCGCAATATAACGCACAATTTTACAATACCGACATTTTTCACCCTTTCAAAATATCGAACCGAAGTAATACGTACGACCAAAAATTGATGCACGAGCGTAAAATAGATCGATATCATCTCCTGTCCCGATCATATCTTCCTCTCTGTCTTCCCACTTCCGTCTTATTTTTTTTTATTTTTTTTTTCTAATAAAACATCTGTACTTAACCACTGTTAGCACAAGAAAAAAACTTGGTTGGCTTACCTTTTTTTAAACTTCTTTTGTATATAAATTTGTATTAAAAGCTGTTTGTTTAATAATAAATAAATTATATGTTGACATTTTAATTTAAAAATTTATGGCCCGAATTGCCAGACTTTCGAATCCCGAAACATGCCCACATTGCATTTTTATATTATTTTTTATATATCTATAATCGATAATGGGTCATTATTTCATCCCTTAAACTAATCGCATATATTAATCAATTCACTTTCACGTCTGAGGTCACAAACCGCACAAATAACAAGTTTGTTGATAAAATTTACCTTTTAATCCTCACGCCCTCGCAATCGCAAATGACAGACATTTACAACTTGATAATCCGAATTAAGAACCAGTATCCTCAACGTTTAAACAGCTACAAAATAAAGAACGAATTTACCAAAAGATAAAGGAAGTTTGCGAATTTATTTTTAACTTATCCCCTAACAAAACGTTCCGATTGCAAAATTAATTGTCATTTAAAATTAAACCCCTCCGCCTTGATTTAAAAACATTGGCGTACGAGTATTTTGATTGTTCTTTTCAGGTATTCGTATTATTTATTTATTTATTATTTTGTATACGCCCTCTTTGAGCTATAACATATTTTGTTTTAAAAATCAACTTACAATTGTAATGGCTTTCAATAAATACGACAACTAAATATTAATGTCTTAAAAACAAATTCAGCAATGAAATTGAAAAAGTACAACCGTATAATTTGCAACAAATGTGAATATACAAAATGCATAACACATTCACTAATACTTGCACTCTACACTCATCTTATTAATAATTGTTGATTATGTATGCAATAATCGGATGTTTGTATTTGAATTCCATGTAGTTGAGCATATCTACTGTCTGAAAAAGTATTACCTTCTGCGTGAAATCAAGGTACAAATGAATTTTTTAATGACTCAATCCTGATATATATGTTTTGTTTCGATTTTGGTGGTTTCCAAGATTTTTTTTTTCACACATCAGTTACGCATTTTGAGTTCATTGGAATGCAAGATATCTTCTTGTACATACTCGTACATCTGTTTAATGCAACTGGATTTAACAGTGAATGTGTGGCAAACCCATGCATGATCGTATGAACAATGTTGAGATTCGTGAATAATGCAGGGCTGATATGCGCGTAACGAATAAGATTAAAAAAGGGGCGCTTAGATGGTTTGGGAACAGCGAACGAACGGAGAAAGGAGTGTAAGGAGAATATGTAGCGCGAATCTCAATGGAAGCAGAAACCGGGGACGCCCGAGGAATCAAATACATGAGTCGGGCCATGTCAGAAGTCAGAATAATAGAAGATAATCTGTAAGATGATGTGCATGAAGCAAGAAGTGTATGCCAAGATCTCTCTGCCTACACCTATGGCGAAACGGCGTGATGGTTAATTAGTTAACAGCAATTTTTTTATTTTTTTTATTACAGAGTTTCCTTTATGTGCACACAGTTCTATTTGATTTGAAAGAGAAAGAAGAGACCAAAATATACAGTAAGAGCTAATAAGAGGCTGCAAGAGACTAGAAGAGCCAATAAGAGGCAAAAAAGTCCACGACGAGGAAAGAGCTAAGAAGAAAGAAGAAGTGGCCAGAAGAACCAAGAATATCCAAGAAGAGTGACTAAAATAAAAGACTACGACAGAAGCTTGCGGCAAGAAGAAACAAAAAGCAAAAGAAGCGAGAAACGAAAACCAACGCTGAAACAATTCCTTTATTTCTACCCATTCTAAATTCTAAAATTGACTTATGGCAACCTAGCCATGTATACCCGTTGATCAAACTCCAACCTCCTTCCTATCAACAGAGCACGTGTTCCAAGGTGACCCCTGGGGTACCGGTCGCACCGGGACAGAAGTGCTCCTGGCTGAGGTGGTACATAATCATCGTACTGTATCGTGTGAATATATAAGACTATGATAATATACATCCCCAACAATTACTAACAAGATACGGATCTAGAGCATAAGTATGAGTGAGTGTTTTGCGTGTTTTGTATATTCGCCTTTGTTGCTAATTATATTGAATTATACATAGACAATGTTATTGCTGAATTTGTTTGTGAGACATATTTATTATTTCGTTGTTGTAATTTTTGAATACGATCTATACTATCATTGTACCTACTATAATATGTTTTACACCTGTGTCACTAATATAATTTAAATTTTATAATAACTTCTGAAATATACCCGCAATAGCCGCTTTTACTTGTTTTTTTATTCACAATTATTTTTTAATTCTATTTTTGTTATTGAAATTAAATTTCTTATAATACGAGTATGTAGATAATATCTCCCCAACTTGAAATATATCTTACTTATTATATATATATATATCTATATACTTATAAAAAATTACTATGTAATTATTTTTTTCCCTTTATCATTCCAACCTTGTATTACCTACACCATAGTTACCCAAACTTTTTTTACCCGTGAACTCTTTAGACGTTCTTTTAATGCACGAATTAAACATCAACTGTTAATTTATTTATTTAAAACAGTTATAAAGACCAATACAATGCAAAAGCGATAAAAATTACAAAAATATAGTTAGCACAATTATATAACACAGAGGTAAAACAAAAATAGCTACAAAGACTTATAAGTAGGAACGTAATGTTTTAACATAATAAGTTCGTGCTTAAAATTATTGTGGATCACGTGATAAATATCCACATTTCCTGCGAGGGTTGTTGGGTGTTCCTCTCGTGTCCGTCGAGTTTCGCGCACGGACACCGGCGCGAAAGGGATCAACGCTGCAATCCTTCGAGCAGGCTCAAATGAAATATCTCTACAATAGACTCAGCATCGGCCTCCATGGCCAAGGGGTAAGGCTGTCAACTACGAATCCGAAGGTCGCGGGTTCAAATCCCGGCGTGCGCAAGTAATTTTTATTTAATTAATTTGTGTTGTTTCACAATTAATTCATTTAAAAATAATATATAGTATATTTGCGCACGTTCCAGAGTGGAAGATACTATCAGTATCGCCCTGGTGAAAGACCACCATTCAGAATTGAAACGTTGCTTGAAATGGCTTATAGCCGTGTTTGGTGACGAGATCTGAATAGCCAGGTATTTCCCCTTTTCCCCACCTTCCTCTCCCCCTTCTTCCCTTCCCCTCCCCAATACCTTCAGCCTCACAACGTTCCCCAATTGGGAATGCCATAGTCTCACTGGCTCCAGACGGTTGGGAGCAGTTAGGGACTCTTGTGCGGTAGACATATAAAAAAAAAAAAAGCACACCTTCATTAAGTCTGTACATTAGGTATGGCAATAAGTCTGTTAGTGGATTGTAAATCAGACGAACCGCCCTTCTTTGCACAGAATCAAGCAGATTTATCAAACAGTTTGGAGCACTAGCCCATAGGTGTCTTCCAAATTCAACCGTGGGACATTCAGATTTGGCCCCTAAACATGACTATTGCTATTTGAAGCAACGTTTCGATTCGGAATGATGGTCTTTCAATAGGGTGATACTTAGAGCATCCACAGCTATGGGAATTATTATGTTCTCCATTCTCATTAGAAGATATTTACTGATCATCACCTAACATGATCTATTGGATTAAATAAAAGCGATTAAATTTAAACGGTTGAGAACAGGGGTTAACCAAAATTTAAAAACTAACACGAGAACGTATTTTGTTGTTTGCAAAACGTTTACATTTAAATTTTTTAATCAGGTACGTCGGTAAATTTAAGCTTCCTTCTCGTGGATATCTTCCAATTGACTTCACGACTTGTCAACGATTCGGAGCATTTACTTAGCTAAAAGGATTTGATCGATTCAGATTGCTCCTCAAGGTTTAATTAAGATATCAGTTACGGCGGATTTATTCAGATGTCAAGAATTGATCTTACTTTATATTTTAAAAAATTTGACTAAATTATTATTTGTTCAATTAATCCAATATTGGATCCAAATGAGCCAGGACATTGTAATCGATTTTAATGATCGATTTATTAAGTATTCACTTTGTGGCGTAATTATTAATATGGGATAAAAAATGGAGAATAATATTGACAAATCTTGAATTTCAGATATGATATCGAAGAAAATGATTAACTAAGTTGGTTAAGCGGTTGCCCCGGATAGGCAGAGGTCCTGGGTTCGAGTCCCAGATGCGACTGAAATCTTTTTATTTTCTGTGGTTTTTTTCCGTTTTCATGTTTCATTTAGGTTATGTTAATATTATTATTATTAGATTCCATATTGATAAGTCACTGTTGATCTCCTATAAGTAGAAGCCAAGCGTACTGTACAGGACCCGCAGTTAATAATAGTACACAACTGCTGACCTTGTATAAATGTCACGTCCACTGTTTAGTTTGATATCTGGTCTGTAGTCCCAAAATATCTGAAAAACCCTTGACTTTGTGCAGAAACGTGCGGTCCATTTGATAGATTCCCAAATCTTAACAAACGGATTGCAATCTTTAAAGCACAGGCATGAGGTGGGAATGCTGCCCTTGTTCGACCGGTATTTCAATGGAAAATAATGGAGGAACTAGCGTCATTGATACTTTCGGCACCGGTGCGTAGTCGGGACATACGCAAAACGCGCGCCTAACATTTGTACATGATTGGCGTTTGTCACATGAGAATGGGTCATTTCTACGACTTGAGTTCAACAGTCCGGCTGTAGACCGATGTTTCTTCCCTCTTATAACATGGGTCTTTTCAAGTCCCATGTTCACTCCTATTCCTAAAAAAAACCCTCCACACGGTATCCTCAAAGATGACATTAGCCTTGAGCCCTTGGCCATAAGAGTCCCAACTGCTCCCAACCGTCTTGAGCCAGTGAGACAAGTCATCCACAATTGGGGTATGCTGTGAGGCTGAAGGTATTCAGGGGGGGGGGGGGAAGAAGATAGGGAAGAAGGGAGAGGAAGGGAAGATGGTTATTCAGATCTGGTCACCAAATACGGTTAAAACGAAACGTTGCTTGAAATGCAAGCAACGTTTCAATTCTGAATGGTGGTCTTTCACTAGGACGATAGTGACAGTATCTACCACTCTGGAACGTATTATTTGGAATGAATAAATTGTGAAATAACACAATTTCAATAAAAAATTAAATTTAAATGCGCACCCCGGGATTTGAACCCATGATCTCCGGATTCGTAGCAAAGGATCGTAACCACTCAACCACGGAGAACATCCAGTTAGTTAGTAGGTAGTAAGATAGAGCCTAAGAATGAATATTTGTACAGCGCCCTATAGGTGACTTTTCACAAAAACGGCACTATGCAAATTTTCAAAATATTATTATTATTATTCTTGCAACACGGGAATATAAATAATAGAATACATAAATTCGCAACGCACCAGGAGCGCATAAGCAGCGAGAGGCCAGAGTAAAGAGTAAAGCACTCCGCTAATCTATAGATGAGACATTCGATTTACGCGGCCGATACCGCAACGGAAGGCCAATATCGGAACAAGCGCCTGAATAAAAGGCTTTCAGTGTTTTATTGTCTTTGGAATGCTATATTACGCGGGGAGTTATGACCTTGCCGGGGCTTGTTCGATTAATTATTATTTATTGTTACGATAAACAGAAGTGGCAACATGCTGTACGCATTTTTATCGACAGGTGCTGTAAATTAAACTAGAACTGAGATAAGACTACAAATGTGGGGAATTGTTAAATTATATCTATAAAATATAAACTTTTGGTGTATGGTTATTTTTCATATAAGTAAATATAAAATAAATATTACGTGATTAACACAGCTTACTAATTATTAATTGATAAACTAAAGTTCTTAAAAACTTAAGACAAGATTTTTTGTGCATAGCGCAAAGGGTAACAATTATTATTTTTATAAACAATAATTATTAATCTAAAACACTCATCCAAATTGAAAAAACCTTCCGAGCAAAGATAAATGTCGCCGGCAGGACTCGAACCCGCACTCTTCTAATGTCCGGTCAGATGCTCTACCGTTGAGCTACGTCGGCTTATCGCAAACCCGCCAAGTTAATCAATATATACTAGTGTTCCATTCAATAATTACTGTTTTTATTATATTTTCACCTGTAAACAACCAACTTTATTAGTATGAGAGGCTTGTAACGGCTAAATCCCTCAAATAGATGGCGTCGAGACAAATTATGTCTACATTTTATTGGTGAAAATTGCTTTGACTTGTCAAATATTTATTAATTGATAAACTAAAGTTCTTAAAAACTTAAGACAAGATTTTGTGCATAGCGCAAAGGGTAACAATTATTATTTTTATAAACAATAATTATTAATCTAAAACACTCATCCAAATTGAAAAAACCTTCCGAGCAAAGATAAATGTCGCCGGCAGGACTCGAACCCGCACCCTTCTAATGTCCGATTAGATGCTCTACCGTTGAGCTACGTCGGCTTATCGCAAACCCGCCAAGTTAATCAATATATACTAGTGTTCCATTCAATAATTACTGTTTTTATTATATTTTCACCTGTAAACAACCAACTTTACTCATACTAATATGTGTTATGTTAATTAATGTTAATTATATGTTAACAATGTAATTTATGAGTTAACAATGCTAACTATAAGTTAACAATGTAAATTATAAGTTAACAATGTTAATTATAAATTTTTAATGTTAATTAAAATTGAAAAGTGTAACAAGTAAAAACAGTGGACAATGGCAGGCTGCGATATAAATATTCCACCATATATATATCACGGCAGCAAATCACACTTTTAGAATTAATGACAAAAATAAAAAGGTCATTACTATCTAGTGAGGTAGGTACCTTTTTACAAAACGTAATTCTTCGATAAAAAGGGGTATTTATGCTACATAAAAATAATATGAATATTGGTTAAAATGCCTAAAAACAGAATGTAATTATTTTAAAAGGTTTAAATTTAAATCCTTATGTCACTTGGAAATATTTCAACAATTCGTATATTCAAATAATCTCTTAACAATCAGTTTAGATTTGTACTTTCCAATCACCAATTGAAAATATTTCGATTAAGCAAGTCGATTCCTACTTTTCACCTGTGGTGAACCTTTCGCTCTTTATTTTAATGAGCTTGATTTTTCCTCGACGACACGAGGTTATGCAGATGTGGAAAGCTATTTGAATTTATTTTTACTTTCATTAGGGGTTCGACAGGCCGAGTGGCGTGATTGGTGGAGACCCCGTTTCGCGAGTACACCGGAACAATGGAAGTGTTGAGATTTTAATACGCTTTACTCCGCATTGTTCCCGGAGAAATCGTTTTGTAATTAGTAAGACAAAAACTATCCCGGTGTTGTTATGCGTGGACACGGAGAACCATGAGAGGACAATCTTTGTTCATGCTAAAGTCTATGCAAGGACGATGTTGCTGTTAGATATTTCACAGTAACATGTGCACGGTAATTTATAGATCAAGGGTCGTGATTACTCATACTAATAAAGTTGGTTGTTTACAGGTGAAAATATAATAAAAACAGTAATTATTGAATGGAACACTAGTATATATTGATTAACTTGGCGGGTTTGCGATAAGCCGACGTAGCTCAACGGTAGAGCATCTGACCGGACATTAGAAGGGTGCGGGTTCGAGTCCTGCCGGCGACATTTATCTTTGCTCGGAAGGTTTTTCAATTTGGATGAGTGTTTCAGGCTAATAATTATTGTTTATAAAAATAATTGTTACCCTTTGCGCTATGCACAAAAATCTTGTCTTAAGTTTTAAAGAACTTTAGTTTATCAATTAATAAATATTTGACAAGTCAAAGCAATTTTCACCAATAAATGTAGACATAATTTGTCTCGACGCCATCTATTTGAGGGATTTAGCCGTTACAAGCCTCTCTCATACTAATAAAGTTGGTTGTTTACAGGTGAAAATATAATAAAAACAATAATTATTGAATGGAACACTAGTATATATTGATTAACTTGGCGGGTTTGCGATAAGCCGACGTAGCTCAATGGTAGAGCATCTGACCGGATATTAGAAGGGTGCGGGTTCGAGTCCTGCCGGCGACATTTATCTTTACTCGGAAGGTTTTTTCAATTTGGATGAGTGTTTTAGATTAATAATTATTGTTTATAAAAATAACAGCTTACTAAATAAAACATAATATAGCTGTTCCTCACCATAAAGAAATTAGGTTGTTGTGTTTAGTCATACTAATAAAGTTGGTTGTTTACAGGTGAAAATATAATAAAAACAGTAATTATTGAATGGAACACTAGTATATATTGATTAACTTGGCGGGTTTGCGATAAGCCGACGTAGCTCAACGGTAGAGCATCTAAACGGACATTAGAAGGGTGCGGGTTCGAGTCCTGCCGGCGACATTTATCTTTGCTCGGAAGGTTTTTTCAATTTGGATGAGTGTTTTAGATTAATAATTATTGTTTATAAAAATAATAATTGTTACCCTTTGCGCTATGCACAAAAAATCTTGTCTTAGTTTTTAAGAACTTTAGTTTATCAATTAATAAATATTTGACAAGTCAAAGCAATTTTCACCAATAAAATGTAGACATAATTTGTCTCGACGCCATCTATTTGAGGGATTTAGCCGTTACAAGCCTCTCTCATACTAATAAAGTTGGTTGTTTACAGGTGAAAATATAATAAAAAACAGTAATTATTGAATGGAACACTAGTATATATTGATTAACTTGGCGGGTTTGCGATAAGCCGACGTAGCTCAACGGTAGAGCATCTAACCGGACATTAGAAGGGTGCGGGTTCGAGTCCTGCCGGCGACATTTATCTTTGCTCGGAAGGTTTTTTCAATTTGGATGAGTGTTTTAGATTAATAATTATTGTTTATAAAAATAATAATTGTTACCCTTTGCGCTATGCACAAAAATCTTGTCTTAAGTTTTTAAGAACTTTAGTTTATCAATTAATAAATATTTGACAAGTCAAAGCAATTTTCACCAATAAAATGTAGACATAATTTGTCTCGACGCCATCTATTTGAGGGATTTAGCCGTTACAAGCCTCTCTCATACTAATAAAGTTGGTTGTTTACAGGTGAAAATATAATAAAAACAGTAATTATTGAATGGAACACTAGTATATATTGATTAACTTGGCGGGTTTGCGATAAGCCGACGTAGCTCAACGGTAGAGCATCTAACCGGACATTAGAAGGGTGCGGGTTCGAGTCCTGCCGGCGACATTTATCTTTGCTCGGAAGGTTTTTTCAATTTGGATGAGTGTTTTAGATTAATAATTATTGTTTATAAAAATAACAGCTTACTAAATAAAACATAATATAGCTGTTCCTCACCATAAAGAAATTAGGTTCTTGTGTTTAGTGAGAGAACTTCGCTTAAATAATATAATCACATAAAAAAAATATTGTATTTGATTAAATAGATAATATAAATTACAGTTCGTTGTTTCAATCTGTACGCTGCGAATTATTTATTTATCATTATCTGAATCTATTATAAGACATAGAATTAAAGGAAAATGCCCTGTATCCTGCCCTGAAAAATTCACTGATTGAATTATTAGCTCATAAAAGTTCTCAACAAAGTCATATTTTTATTTTTTTTTAATTTTATTTTTAATTAAATTTTTATTTAAAAGAAAAAATTATTAAATTTTTTTTTCGACATGGATTAAAATAACACAAATTATCAAAGAATTGTTTCAACTTTTTCAATTATTGTGGGAAACTCACCGTCCGACATCATTCTAATTGAACGTAAAATTGACAAAAATAATAATCCGTTACCGAAGGCCTATTCTGATTCTTTTTTAAGGAAAATTCCTAATTCTTTTCCTTAGGATTACTGACTTCTTGAATAGCTGCGGTACCTACTCTCTCGAAAGACAGCTGTCATCGAACATTCAGCCTTTCATTGAAATATCAATATATGCATAGTTTTAAAAAGAGAAAAACTCAATATTACTTAAGTTTCCAATATAACGAATAATGTTAATTATCAGTTAACAAAGTTATTAATAAGTTAACAATGTTAATTATAAGTAAACGATGTTAATTATAAGTTGACAATGTTCCATATAGGTACACAATGTTAATTATAAGTTAAAAATGTTAATTATTAGTTAAACAATGTTAATTATAAGTTAAAAATGTTAATTATTAGTTAAACAATGTTAATTATAAGTTAAAAATGTTAATTATAAGTTGACAATGTTCCTTATAGGTAAACAATGTTAATTATAAGTTAACAATGTTAATTATAATTTTAAAATGTTAATTATTAGTTAACAATGTTAATTATAATTTTAAAATGTTAATTATTAGTAAACAAAATTAATTTTTAGTCAACAATTTTAATTACAGGCTAACAATGTTATTTATAAATTAACAGAGCTAATTATAAGTCAACAATTCAAATTATAAGCCAACAATGTTAATTATATGTTAACAATGTAATTTATGAGTTAACAATGTTAATTATAAATTTATAATGTTAATTAAAATTGAAAAGTGTAACAAGTAAAAACAGTGGACAATGGCAGGCTGCGATATAAATATTCCACCATATATATATCACGGCAGCAAATCACACTTTTAGAATTAATGACAAAAATAAAAAGGTCATTACTATCTAGTGAGGTA
Source organism: Halesus radiatus (assembly GCA_022606495.2). NCBI lineage: Eukaryota > Metazoa > Arthropoda > Insecta > Trichoptera > Limnephilidae > Halesus > Halesus radiatus. The sequence goes on from JAHDVE020010391.1 coordinate 30,130, forward strand.
GGTACCTTTTTACAAAACGTAATTCTTCGATAAAAAGGGGTATTTATGCTACATAAAAATAATATGAATATTGGTTAAAATGCCTAAAAACAGAATGTAATTATTTTAAAAGGTTTAAATTTAAATCCTTATGTCACTTGGAAATATTTCAACAATTCGTATATTCAAATAATCTCTTAACAATCAGTTTAGATTTGTACTTTCCAATCACCAATTGAAAATATTTCGATTAAGCAAGTCGATTCCTACTTTTCACCTGTGGTGAACCTTTCGCTCTTTATTTTAATGAGCTTGATTTTTCCTCGACGACACGAGGTTATGCAGATGTGGAAAGCTATTTGAATTTATTTTTACTTTCATTAGGGGTTCGACAGGCCGAGTGGCGTGATTGGTGGAGACCCCGTTTCGCGAGTACACCGGAACAATGGAAGTGTTGAGATTTTAATACGCTTTACTCCGCATTGTTCCCAGAGAAATCGTTTTGTAATTAGTAAGACAAAAACTATCCCGGTGTTGTTATGCGTGGACACGGAGAACCGTGAGAGGACAATCTTTGTTCATGCTAAAGTCTATGCAAGGACGATGTTACTGTTAGATATTTCACAGTAACATATGCACGGTAATTTATAGATCAAGGGTCGTGATGTTGTTTTAGATTCCAGGGGTGGCACTTTCGAAACATCTTTTTCATGTTATTAATGAGGTTCTTACCGAATTTATAATATTTGAAGTGGCGATTGCGAGAGTAAAATCCGTTTCGATATCTTAAAAAATTAAGAAATTACGATTTTTTTTGTGAACTTAGTAATAACGTATGCCTGCGACGTCACGAGTCACAATTCATAATTCGAATGGCAGTAACAGATACTGCCGCGCCTCTGACATCAATGGCCGCGCCAATTATTTTATGAACCGAGACGTCGCATACTTATCGGCCGTGTATTGAACATTGAACATTTATATCATCGGTACTATTTGGAATTTTTCAAAAATTCATAAATTCTGTTCTCAGCATGCCTTAATTAATATGATAAATTTACAAACAACATGAAATTAGAAACTTAACTTAGGTAAATCAAATAAAGTAATATTTCTAATTTCTTCATACGATTGGTATTCACTTTGTGGCGTCATTATTAATAAAGGAATTAAATAACATACTATGTATTGAATCATTTCCTTTATAAAATACTTTCAATAATTAAAAAAATATTTAATAAATAGTAATAATATCTTTTTATTAAATAAATTCTTTTTTAATTTCTAATATAAATTTGTAATTCTACGTTTTACAATAATTTTTTCACAACATTTTTGATTAATTACTTATGTATTTTAATGAATTTTTATTTGTTTATAATTTGTCTATTCTTACATTATTGCGTTATAATTTTTATCATTTGTCTGTACTTGAGATATTATTTTTAGTATTCTATTTACTCCTGATGAAGAAAGCATCGGTTTCGGAGCATGTAGATATCTGTGTATTAATAAAGTGGTGAATACAGAGTACATTATTTAAGTAATTTACAGTAATATTTAATCATTGAAGATAATTTAACAACTACCAATATTATCCTCGAGTAATTCTCATAATTTTGTACAATTGCAAAGTGCTGGAATATATTTGCAACCTAGATGGTGTCTCGGGTATAAAAGTACCAACCGACTTTTAATTTTTATTTGACATCTATTGACTTTTCTATAAGTCTAGCATTAATGTGAAATTTATTAGAATACATTATTGAAGCTCTAAACCTCATTTAAATTGAAAAAGATAATAATAACAAATCTTAAATGAAATATGAAAAAGTAAATTCGAGTTCGATTGCCGGTTGTGACCGTTAACTTTTTATTTTCTGTGTCATTTTCTGTTTCATATCATATTTGAGATTTGTTAGTATTATCTTCTTCAATGATTAAATATTACAATGAGATTTATAAGCCTCAAAAAGTTAAGAGACTAATTTGAATACAATAATATTCATATTCGACATAATATTTAATGATTGTTCCACGTTTTAAAAACAAAGCCAATAAAATTTGTATAAATAGTAATATTAAAAGTTTATTTTCATTTCGTTCCAACATAGAAACACTCAGTATCGCCCTGTTGAGATTTCGCTATTCAGAATCTTAATTTTAACTAGATCTGAATATCCAGGTTGGCCACCTAATTAAACCCCTCATCCCTTTCTACCCCGTTCTTTAATTCTCTCCACCTTGCAATTGGGTGAGCCGCTGTTTCGCGGGCTCTGGCCAATTATTAGACTATTATTTGAAGTCGCATAAAAAAAATGTCTTTAGCATCGGTATCTTTCTAATTTTTTTTTTGTTGTATTTTCCACTCTACACACAATATCTCGATCAGAGATGCCATATCTCCACAGGCTCCGGGCACTAAAACTCTAGTGCCGCATAAAAAAATCCTCCTAATCATATGGAGATCGACATACCTATCCGTATAGTATCCAGCCGACCTTATTAGGACCTACATAGTTCGCGTATCGGTGGCAGTCGCCGAATCTCGGCTAAATAAGGAGCGTTCACACGTGCTGATGCGTCAAACACCGACGCGTGCGCCAAGCTACAATAGTCATCAAATTTACTAAATCAAATCAATTGGCACCGTTTTCACTAGGGAATATATATACGGAGAGGACACAGAACACACACCGAAATTGCTTGCTTTTTTTCTTAATCAAAATCGCTTGATCCCTATAAGCATTCAATATATTATTTATTCAGACCAGGGGTGCATAGACTTCTTAAGAGGAGGGTCGCATACAAACAAAGTTTATGTAATATATATTATTGTTCATCATACATATTAGATACATATTATTGTTGTTACAATATGTATTTTTACGTTACTTGTATTTGCAAAACATAACATTTTATTTGTAGCATTTATGAGTTAATATTATTTCCGCTAATTTTTTAATAAAGTTGTGAATTCTTGCTTATCCTTTTGGTGCCATCATTGATTTGACAGCGAAAGTGATACTGTGATGACTATTACTATATCTGAAAAAAATAAGCATTGATTTGAAAATTTCATTTCATTCCAAACATTTACTTTTCAAGATGTATCTTAATAATGGAGTTCTTAGGTAGGTACCTACTTGTGTTTTTTCATTTTGAAAATATTCAACCCACACAAACCTTCTTATTTTGAATATGTAATCTGTGGCTAGCCAGAGTTGTATATCTAAGGGCTAACTTCTATACAACATGGAGGGTTTGATGTTTATCACACTATTTTTTATATATTATAGCAACAGTTTCACATATTGGATTTCATTAAACCTACTCTCCAAACCTTCCCGACACTAATAAGAATAAACTAGGCTATTCTCAGCGGAACCGGTCAAGTAATTTACGAGAAAATTGAGGACAGACAGACAGACAGACAAACATTAATTTTTTGTAAAAAAATAAAATAACTTTGTTTTAATTCCACTTTATTATTTTTTCATCCAACCGGTTTCGATTCAGCCTGAACCTTCCTCAGGGGTGAATAAAAATATATTTTTATACACCCCTGAGGAAGGTGAATAAAAATATATTTTTATACACCCCTGAGGAAGGTGAATAAAAATATATTTTTATACACCCCTGAGGAAGGTGAATAAAAATATATTTTTATACACCCCTGAGGAAGGTGAATAAAAATATATTTTTATACACCCCTGAGGAAGGAGAATAAAAATATATTTTTATACACCCCTGAGGAAGGTTCAGGTTGAATAGAAACCGGTTGGATGAAAAAATAATAAAGTGGAATTAAAACAAAGTTATTATTCCCACAAAGTGTTTGCTACATGTAAAGAATTATTTTTTTGTGTGTAGTTTGAAAATGTTTGCTCGCGTATAGGAGTTTACCCGAAAAAACTTTTCATTCAAATGCATTATACACCAAGTAAGGATATTTTTCTTTGCTAAGATACCAGTAAAAAATTTGTTGATTACCATTATTAAAATAATAACAAAGATTGTTGTCGTTTTGTTGATCAATGAGCTCCAGCTGCGCACCTACAAGCACATTTTCAACCACAATTCCAAGGGGGCTATTAAATTAATGTAAACTGGCAAACATTTCTAGGAAAAAATTCTAAAGTGGATATTAATTCGAATGTTTCATTCAAACAAATTTATTTGAAATTTTTTTTTTTTGTGAATCAACGACAGTGTTTTTTTACCGAAGCAAGGGAAGTCCAGAAGAGAATGCTTTTTATCTACTTCTGGGGTAACCTCAGCTACCGTGTGCTGTTTATCATTAGAGTAATATTCGCTCAACAGAACTGCAACTCCAACTGCATTCGTACCAGTTGCATTTGTCGCCGTAACCCATTGTTCCGAAATCTATGTAATTAGTACGAGTAATGTCGTAGTACCTTTACACTTATTTTAGCAGTAGTTTGCAGGGTGAAGGTTTCCCTGTTTGGATTGGATTGAATGATGGTCGTCATGGGAAAGAGCAGCTTAAGAAGTTAGATGCATTTTCTCGAAATGTGTTTTACAGTACAGAAAATAATTAATGTAAAACTAAGAATCCAATGGAATGGCAGGATTTCAATACAGCTGGAAATGTGAAGAGGATTCATCCAGACTCCAATTTAACTATGGTGCCAATGTCCCGCCTTGATAGGAAGAAGGTTCAGTTCCCTAGGAAGACATATTGTGGAACCAAGAGACATAGCCGAATATCCAATGACATCCCTGACGACCTTTTTCAAAAGGACCGGGTTACTGTCAAAGGAATAGGGTAAAAATAGGATTTTGTTCCTTATTTAAATGGTCTATTTAGTCATATATTTTTTCTTATCCCTACTTATAGAGTGTATTGCGTTGCACTACCCTTGCAAATCTTCTAGAATATGTCATAGAATATTTTTTTAAGTTCACTTATTAAATTAAATCTTTCATCAGTAATCAAAATAGTTACTTCATCTCCATTTCCCTCGGCGCGATGCGGTCCCGTGCGGCTTGCGGCACGGCGGCGGCGCGGCGGCCGCGGCCATTGTATGCTAATGCGGACCGCATTCCGCGGTTGATCCCTCCGCAGACACTGCCGCCGTCTATCGGACGCATAGCGTATCGATCGCCGCGGCCCGGTAGGCGACGGACTGAAAGTGCAGTATGAACTAGCGCTTACTGGGTTCGGATTATTTTCGAGTAAAAACAATGGAATGTATAAATTTTTGGAATAATGGGTCGTGTTACGTTTGAAGATTGAGTCAATTCTCACCAAATTGATATTTTTTTGCAGCATTAATAATTCCCAAACAGTGAGTTCTGCTGTCATGAAATTAACATTTCAGATTTTCCTTCTATGGTAGAATTGTGATTTTTATCATGAACTATGAAACTTTGAAATGATTGGTATTTTACTCTAGGGAAACTGAGCAGCAAGGCTTGTGTTTTTATAATAATTATGTTTTTATGTTGTTAATATCACCGAATGACGTCAAAATTAATAGACTTGCAATTCCACGGCTGGAGGCAAAGGTCACGTGATACCCATTTTGGCACCAACGTTGTTTCACTTTCGTCCACGTGTGTTTCGCGTCAATGTAAGTGAGGTAAGCAAAATAAAAAACACTTATAAAAAGAAGCAAACTAAGTGATCTATCAAAATATTCGGTTTATGTAACAAGCCGAACCTTTTTACAAAGTTTCTGTTTTACTTAAATTGATGGCACGTCGTTTTTGGTTTTGTAAATATTGAGGAAATTGTAAATTAAATCTACACCCGATTACCGACTGAAAAATGCAGCGGTATCTAAAATACTAATATATTTCGCGAGAATCCCGAAAAAATTCTTCACATCTTTCAGTGTGGAAGATGCTCTCAGTATCTCCCTGGGAGATCAGACTTTTAACCATCAAACTCTATGTCGACATAATCACCTGATTTAATTTCACAAGAACGTGTTTTTTTTGTTAGTCGCAAAACCTAGTCGGAAAAAGATCAAACGAATTTTAAATTATTATTCTTAGCTATTTTAGCAACACAAATACTTTCGCGTGTTTAAAATGTATCACGTTGATAAAAAAAAAATCACTTTCCCCTACTTAATTTGACAACTTTCAATTAACGATAGGTTAATTATTATGTCATTTTTAACAAGAAGCCGCTTGATGGGTCATTACTCATTGTCTTGCTCTCGTCAATAATTATTTTGCTTTTGATAATGTGACAGTAAGTCAAAGTTAATTAAGACAACCAAGCCTCTGATGTAGCTCATTAAAATTCAAAGAAACCACAGAACATAGAAATACTAGATGTCCATTTAATCTGGAATTAAAATCCTCCATACATGTAATAAAGGGCATAAACTCGATAAACTAGAATCTTTAGAAATTACTCGCTAACTATAATTAGTATTTATGTAATTATCGTAATAATGTACCATTCCTACTCCAATGCAAACATGTACCCCTTCAAAAGTAATTAAAAATTCCCACACACCATAAATATAATAATGATTTGACAATAAAATTAGACCAGTACTAAGTCATATTACTTGTAAGGTTTTTCCCCTGAATAATATCGAAGTAAATAAATAAAAACCCAAGGTGATTAGAATACTAGAATTACTAAAACGACCTAATAACAAATGTAATTAAGATAATTGATTTAAACCCTTGTAGTCCACCCCTCTTCCCCTCCCCCATATGTTGTGTATAAAAACCATAGATTTAGAATAATTTGTACCAGTCTGAAGATGGCCCTAACGAGCTGAAACCCGGTTACGGTCAAATAAAAATTAAAGTGGAAAAAAGTTTTATATTTGTTTTATTATAATATACTAATCTGGAGTGACCTACAAGGTAAGCGTATATTTCTGTATCTGTTATACACAATAAGATAAACCCTGGCACGTACCATAGTATTTGTACAGCGCTCTTGAGGTGATTTTTCACAAAAACGGCGCTATACAAGTCATCTAAGTATTATTATTATTATCATGGACATAAGCGTCTGAAACAAATAGAACTAATATATTATTCAATTTTCGTTATTTTTTACGAGGAAAATAAAATAAATTCATAATCGATAAAATAAATTTGTTTATGAAATAATCACATTAAAGTCAGAATTAAGTATATTTTGATTTCTCATTCTCACACTCCAAGTCATAGATATCACCTTCTTTACTGTCGAGCGAGTAAAAGACCGATTGACTATCAGGAAAAATGTATTTACATAATTTTGCATGAAATAATAGAAAATTTTGATTGAACCATTTTTTTTAGTTTTCTTTAATTTTTCAAATGTTAAATAATTAGTACTAGGGAACTATATCACTACACGGTTGGGCAGCGTTGTGAGGCGGGTTAACGGTGGGTCTCTGGGAAAGGATTTTTTTAATGCGGTCCTTGAAGAACCCCGGATCAAATGCAGGAGAAAAGACAGATACCGGTAGCTCGTTCCACGTACGAGCCGATTTACACAAAAACGAGTCGGTGAAACGACCCGTTCCAATGAAGCCGAACGGATATATTCCGCTCGTGTCCGTCGAGTTTCACGCACGTGCACCGGCGCGGAGAGGATCAACGCTGCTAGCTTCATCGCGCAGGCTCCCTTGAAATATCTGTAGAACAGACTCTGCATACTTACATTGGCATTGCATTGCATCAGAGATGGCAGTCGGTCTGTTAACAGCGGATTGTCAATCAGATGAACCGCCCTCCTTTGCACGGAATCAAGCAGTTTTATCAAGTATTGGGAACTCCAGCCCGGAGGTGACTTCAAAATTCAATTGTTGGACGTACTTGAGACTTGTATAGAATCGGCAGTTGCTCACTATTGAAGAATCGGTAACAATAAAATCCCAATGAACTGATGGCTATCAAATTTATTAACGTTATTATTAAGTTCTGCAAGTATTTTTAGTTTTTTTAACATTGTGACAGCTGTGTCGGTGCTTAAAGCCATAGTTCGAAAATGGTCAGAACTTTAAAATAACATTATTAAATTTGATTTAAATTAAATTTAAAAAAAATTAAATGGATTTCTAGGAATTAAACACAAAAACAATGAATAATTAACGATGGCTATCAGTTTTTCAACGGATTCTTAATAACAGTCTGTATTTTTAATTTAAGATGGGTGCATTATATTACTGTTATGATTAGTTATTAAAAAATAATATTCATAAAAATAAATACAGGAAAAATAGAAAAAAGATACAGAAAAATATTGGTAACGACAATCTTTTTCACATTTTTCAGAATGCATCTCCATGTGAAAATTAGTTTTCAATTTTTAATTAAATTGGTTAACACGTTGTAAATTTTTGGGACATAGGTCCTAAGGTTCTATGACCATATTTATTTAGGTATCTGGGAATTAGATTTTGTTGACATCGTTGGCAGTTGGTCTTGTGTTATGAGCATGTACTACTATTTTGTTATATTCAGAAACTTAAATGATATGGATGTATTTGACAGTAATATAAACTTGGCAAATTTCAAAAGAAGGATGAACGAATTGTTTCTGCCTAGTTTATAAATTATTTTTAACTACAACTTTTACATTATTTACTAATTTGTTATTAATGTTAATATTGACTTTGTGGATATTGTATTATTTTTTTTTTCTGTTACCGTGTATTTTTAGCTTTTTATTTTCTTAAAGTGTAACTTAACTTTTGTCGTAGCTTTTCAAGTGTAACGTAACTGTTTTCAAGTCTAATTTAACTTTTTTGCATGTTTTCTATTTTTTTCATTTTTCTTACGTGATTTTAAAAAGTATGTATCTATATGTAAAAGCCGTCTGGGTGTTTAAATATTAAAATAAAAATAAAATAGAAATGTCTGTTGACTCTGATTTTTAAGCCATAATATAGCACGAACAGATAATAAATTTTCAGAATTATATAGAAATGACTTAGGTGCATTATGAATGTATTCAGATCAATTTTGTAAATTGAAATTAATTAAGATTTGTTTTTGCTGAAAGTCTCCATGTCATTATTCCATATTGTATAAAGAATTCCCCTAATGATATATACTCTTATTAGTGTTATCCACGGATCAACTTTTTTCTTTAAAGTCTGCTCACTACAAATCTAAGTGTGATTTTTTTTTGTATTGTCCCATTGAAAATTACAGTCCTTAAATATAGATAGAAATATTCTGTAACAAGTTCAATATTCTGATATGAGCATGGATGCATTACGGAATTGTCGATGCCATTAAAAATGTGAGTAACAATTACGATGCATAATTACAATTACGATGCATAATTACAATTACGATGCATAATTACAATTACGATGCATAATTACAATAACGATGCATAATTACAATTACGATGCATAATTACAATTACGATGCATAATTACAATTACGATGCATAATTACAATTACGATGCATAATTACAATTACGATGCATAATTACAATTACGATGCATAATTACAATTACGATGCATAATTACAATTACGATGCATAATTACAATTACGATGCATAATTACAATTACGATGCATAATTACAATTACGATGCATAATTACAATTACGATGCATAATTACAATTACGATACATAATTACAATTACGATGCATAATTACAATTACGATGCAATTACGCCAAATGATTTCGCTTTCTCCCAATCGGTAGTATCAGAGTAGGCGATAAAGTTATCAGTACTTAATAATTATTGATGTTTTTCCAAAAGCGGTTTTTCTCCAACATAATGTCAATACAAAATATCAGTGGAATCTATGAAAATCAGAAATATTTTCATTTTATTTATCAAGGAATAAAACTTTGACGAATGAACCATTTGGAAGATCATTCATTATCAACGAAAAAAATTACAATGAACTATAAATTGTCATACTACATCCATTCTTTGAACAGCACTCTGTGATCAACCCAGATCGTTAAATTTCAAAACGCAGCAATTATACAAAAATTTTGCGTCGACAAGGCGGTGAATAAAAAAGGGAAATCAAATATCTATATTTATGGGTTCCCCGGTTGACCCACGTAGCTCCGGAGGACCTAAGCCTTACAAATGACAACACGAAAATATTAGTCGATAAAAAACGATGATTGCGAAAACAATGACAAACCCACGACGAATACTGGAGCTGTCGGCTGTCCTACGCATTGATGGCGAAATATGCTTCGCCAGGGGGAAAGAACCGTGGAATTTATCTGCACAAATGAATGTGGAAAAAATTGTTGAGTCATTTCATCGATTCATATACAATTAACATCACAATAAGCTTGCAGCATAACGTAAAAGCCCCACGGGAGAACCTCGTGTGATAATTTTGCCAATAAATCAAAACGATGAATCAATAAAATTAATTAAAAATGACTGAACACTCCTCTTTTTTAATATATACATATATTTACATGTTTCGAAAACGAACCTTTCCTCATCAGGACATCCAGAATACTAAAAAATAATATTGTCAAGTATAGACACATGATAAACATAGAATACAATAAGGTAAATATAGAAAAATTATAAACATATACAAAAACTGCAATTAATGATAAATGTTAATAAAAAAATTACTATAAGACATTGAATAACAAATCTATATAAGAAATTGAAAAATAAATCATTATTATTATTAATATCAAATAGAAAATAAATTCAAAAGATGGCTATTAAAGGTATATGCGGTGACTATTTTAGGCATTGCAATGAACATTGAAATGAAATAGTTGCCACCCCTGGCATATCAACCGCCGCATCCGCGATGCACAAATCAAATGCGCCAGCGACAAACTGGCGGCGCAACCTTAATATCTTCAATCTGCGTCACAAAAAACCCGAGAAAACGGACGCAAGGGAGGTTATACTATTGTTATTTTCATTTCAATTGTACCTACATTCACACTGTAGCCGGAATACATACGCAAGCCTTTGTGCTTTTTAAGCGTTTACATCTCTTCGAAATGATTTCACGACATTTCTTTTACGGTTTGATTCAATTAATTTAAAATAGTGAAATGAATGATAACTCTTCTAATTAAACTGGTACCTATCTCAACACCGCCGACTAGAATAGAAACTTTGTTTATAATTCCTCTGTTCTCTATTTTTTTAAAAACTTTTGCTCTAACATTGCGTAGGAATCACGAGAAGAATGAATTATGTTAATATAATTTTATTCGTTAACTAACCTAACCTAACTTATATTTATTAAACCAATATTCAAGATATTTCATGTATAGAAGCCACATATATTTGTAGGGTTGTCTCGATTCAACATTACTAAGAAAAGTAGGAGAAATTTTTTTTTAAGTGGGTACTCATATAAAAGGATAACACAAAAATCAAAACAGTTTCAGAGGAAAATTTTATAATTATTTGATCAAGTAATAATTTAGCCAACCCACTTTAGCGAACATTTTCAAAATAACAATTTTATTTTACTGGTTTTATATGAAGACGTGTTCACATTCTGGAACTCCGCTAAATAAGACACAAACCAATTTCTTCAAAATATTTTGTTTTGTTTGGCAGTAGCCTATCTGTTTTTGTATGGTTTTAGGTTTTTCTGTCATTTGAGTTCAAGTTTAATTCAAAATTTTTTGTGTAATTTCAATCGATCAAAAATTTAGTACAAGTGATGATTTTTTTATGCATTGTAACAAACAACTAATTATCAATTTAAGAGGAACGGCTACGCGGCCTGTTTATAATAAAATTTAATTTTCGATGTGACGCAAAAATAATAACCTAAACCTGATATTAATTTTCAAATTTAGTTAATTATTTGGGGGCTAATGGCGATTTAAAAATAAGTTTTACTTCGTCTGCTAAGAAAAGATAAAAATAAAAAAAAAACGTGTTAAAATAAGTATTATGGTGGACTTAAATTTAAATTAAAAACGACCAATTTACGTTAGATCACAAATTTGCCGTAGATAAATTTAAATATCGACCCGAAAGAAGGTTTTTTTAAACGTTTTTTTTTTAATAGTAATATTTATATAGGAAATACGACAATATTAATAAAATTTACAATAAACCCGCAAATAATTGTAGATTAGAAATAAATAAGGTACTATTCGTACTAGATACATACTGTTAATTTAATTAAAAAAAAAAAAAAAAAACATTTGGTTTGAGTGGGTATTTTGGCCTCAAATCCAAAATTAAGTTTTGTATGAAACAGGGCGCCCAGCCGTTCTTCTTAATCATCATTACTTTGGAATAATTTAGAGGGGTGGAACATTATTCCTTAAGTAAATTTTATTATTTCATGATCTGGAAAGTATTTTTACTACATATATTTTCACTGCTAATACCTTTAACAAAGTGTGACATAAAGTTACCAATAAAGATAATATGTACAAAATGCACTCATAGAATAAATAAAATTTAGACATATCATTTTTTCACTTACCATCATGTCCAATTTTTTAATATAATACCGTTTCCCCTTGTATGTGCACAGCATGACAAGCAATTTAGTAATATCGACATCTCTAATGATAACCTTCAGAAATATCGAACAGGAGTAATGCATACGATCACACACGAAGTATTTTAGTATGTATTCAGAGCATCTCCTATCCCCACCCTATCATCCCCTTCTTACTCCTCTTCCCCAGTTTAATGTTAAATAAAACTCCCGTATCTAACCAACTTTAACATAAGAAACTTTTTTGGCTTAACCTCGTTATTTTCACCTACGTATGTATTTTTTTTGTTAAAAAGGCTGTTTGTCTCTTACAAATAAATAAATTTGTATTTGAAGTACAAAATTGGCGAAACTAATAATCGACAAAAGAAATAGTGGTACAAATAGTAAATGAAGTAGCTGAACCTCAATGGCTACGAAACCTCTGCAGTTCTAGGAGTTTTCAGATAATACTATGTTTAAATATTTTTTTTAAAGTGCAGCCTGCAGATAAGCTACCCTATGGTAGCTTTGTTTGAGAACTTTTTTTGTTATTGTAATATCTATGTTTTACAATAAAATTTAAAAATAAAAAATAAACAGTATTGTTCACTAAAACCAAAATAGGCTTTTTTACCAACTAGTTGCGAATTTGCACGAACACACGCGAGAAGGAGTAAGGTAACTGGCAACCCTGTGCACGAGGGAGATTCGTTTGGTTAATTTTACGTCATGTTATTCGCATGTCCAACAGTATGGATGCTATCTTTTCAATGGCTACACTATTCGGTTGCTCCTCGGCGCCCTTTATTCTTGGGCGGATTTATAGGGACTTGCGGAGAATGCTTTTGCTCTTACAACGAACTTACAAGAGAATGTTCCCCGTACCCCTGTTACATAGAGCTTATGATATTTTATAAGACTGCCCAGAATCTTGTATAGAAATTTATAGGTTCATTAAATTAATTACCTTCCTGTTTATACGCTTGACTCTATTTATGACAACGATGATTAGCATGCTGATTGCCTAAAAAACTATAAAACTTACTTCAGAGCATGAATACGCATAAAAGTCCCAACTACCCGGAGCCACTCATCAGCAACGCTTTATTATGTTTTCGTAGAAAGCAATTACTTTGTTTTGTGACATGTTTATTAAATAAAACAAACACTTTGTTTTAAACGACCAATTTATTTTCAATCCATCACCAATCGGTTTCACTTGTTCCAAGCTTCGTTAGGGTAACATTTAAAACATGGAAAAATGCACATAGTGAGCATATACTGGTATATGGAGGTAAGACATACAAAATACAATAAAAGGGAGACAGAATATAAAACGAAATAATGGAACAGTGAGACAGAAACGTGCTTACATGTAGGTATTCAATTAGTTCAGATATTTTATGACTGCTATTTTTTGGTATGATTGCAAAGTTCTACCCGAATATGTTTGCAACCAAAAAAAGGGGAATTATTTACGTACTTCATATTGGGAATATGAGATCGAAAAAATTACCGCATGAAATTAGGTCTCAATAACCCAATTGGAAGAGGCACTTATCCCGGTAAGACTAGAGGAACGGGGTTCAAGTTCCAGTTGCGACTGTTATCATTTTGTTTTCGGTCTATTTGTATGCTTCATATATTCATTAAGAGATACTTATATTATCTTCTGCCATCGTGAAATATTACAACGAAGTTTACACGCTTCTATAAGTTATTCCTAATAAATTGAATGAACATTTTCAGTCTTGCTAATGAACGTGTTTTAAATTGTACACAACTAATAAACCATCGTTTATGACATACAATAAACAGTTTAACAACCATATAGAATTCAAGCGGAATAGGCTTATTTATCTGTATTTTAAGGTTGACAGCTGCTGTTAGTCTAGAATTATTTTCGTGGTTGACGAATTTGTGTGCTTGTAATTAAAGGACGTGCAAACATAAAAAAAGATAACGATGCAAGTAGATTTTATTTTTTATTTTTTATATGAATAGCGCCAGTGAGACTATGGCATCCATAATTGGGGAATTTTGTGAGGCTGAAAGTATTGAGGAGGGGAAGGAGAAGGGGAAGAGGATGTGGGAAAATACCTGGTTATTCAGATCTGGTCACCAAACATGGCTAAAAGCCATTTCAAGCAACTTTTCAATTCTGAATGGTGGTCTTTCACCAGGGCGAGAGTATCTTATACTCTGAAACGTGCTCAAATATACTATATATTATTGTTAAATTAATTCATTGTGAAACAGAACAAATTAATTAAATAAAATTTACTTGCGCACGCCGGGATTTGAGCCCGCGACCTTCGGATTCGTAGTCGAGAGCTTTATCCCTCGACCATTAATGCTGTCATCATTTCTAGTATAATATATCATTTCAATCCACATTCGCACATGCTACTATATGCATTAAAATGGATGTATCAAAAATACGCTGAAATTCATGCGATCTCAGTGAAGCAGATTATCCGTACTTACACAGTTTTTATTTAGTGTGTAACTAAAATACTACTGTTGGGTAGCAATTTTTTAAATAATGCTGATTATGTTTAATCATCTCCTTTGCGGGGATAGTTTTATTTCTCAACCATTCCATCGCAGTCTTCTGCAACATGAAGAAAAAACGGAATATCGTTTTCTCTTTATGTCTCTATGTTTCACTTGTTTATCCTTATGGATGAAGAATCTTTTTTTTTTCATTACAAGTTTTGGTTTTTGTGAGCAGCTTACTGGTCCATGTAAGAGGGGCTGAATGTTCACAGTCTTACAAGTTACAAGCGAATGCTCGTTACGTTTCGTTCTAGTGACAGAATGCAGAAAAATTTGCTTTGCTTTTGTGCTTTAAATACGTTATATTCGTGTTTTAATGCTACCCCATTGTAAGACAATATAATGTAACAAGCGCAACGGGCATCGGGGTCTTTGAGTCGTGGGGGCATAAAGCTCTCACGCAGGCAGTATCGGTGGAAATACCTACAGGTAGGGTTGTTAGCGGTAATATTGCACAAAACAACTGAATATTACCATGATATATACACAGGTAGGAGTAATATATTTATTTTTGTTTGAACAGATATTCGCACTTACATGAGAACAATCCAGTTAACATACTCAAATTACAAATAATCAGACAAAGGATACACAAAACATAAAATTACAAAAACTCACTCAATGATACATAATGTAATAGAAACAAGAGACACAAAGAAAGACACAAGTGATACGTAATCATTGTTACATTTTTTTTTTGAAACTGTACAAATTATGCACAAAAATGTCTACATTAGCACACTCTATCTAATTATATTGTCGACACATTTGAGATAGAGGACTGTAGGCAACATTTTTCTCTGAATGTTTTCAGGTGGAATGTGCTATAGTGTCTCAAAAAATAGGAATTCAGTACATTTATTTCAATACTGCTAAGAAATAATATAGTATGAAGGTGATCGTGAATTATTTTCTGTAAATATATTAAATCAATCAATTGCATTCTAATTTTAAGTGAATTAATGTTGAAGTATTCAAGACGTACGTCATTTGAACTAAGATGGTCATGTAAACTACATTTTAAAGATAAATATTCTTAGAATTTTTCAACAGATTCAACAATTTTTTCATATTTGTAGTAATGAGGAGATAGTGCATGAGATAAGTAACTGAAAAGACTGTATACGGTTTAAGTTTTTTGTGGTGAAAGGATAAGGACAAAAATAAATTCCCCACAAATAATAAATATATCCTAGAGCTTGGATGACTGATGCATGGCGCTTATTAGCAAAAGGGGACCATTTCTTGGAAATCATTACGATTATTAGTCATGATGCATTCTTAAATGGGAAAAGTGCAAACTCAAACTATAAGCTCAGAGTGTGAACAACAGTATAAAATATGTATTTTTTGTTTCGAGTATGTAGGTTACTCAACAAGGTCATATTGGCTATTGAGAGACCCCATTGCAGAGCGATATGTGAAACGTGTGTCAAAATCGAACGATTTGAAAAATAACTCCGCCGTTGAAATTAGAGAATTAATAATATATATGTTTACTAACTGATATGTACCCGGCCTTGCTCGGCCTTTGCTTATATATATTTTATATATTTATATTTTATATATATATATATATTTTTTAATAAAGTTATCAAGTTGTGAATTCTAGCCTGTCGATTGGGTGCCATAATTGATTTGACAGCGAAAGTATGTTGTCATTCCAAACGTTTATTTTTTCAAAACATATCTAAATCATAAAGTTCTTAAGTAGATACCTACTCATGTTTTCCACTTTGAAAATATTATACCCAAAAACACCTTTTTCTTTTGAATATGCAATCTGTGGCTAACCAAAGTGTTATATCTATGGGCTAACCTAAATAAAATATGGCGGGTTCAATGTTTTTCAACTAATTTTAAAACGTCATAGCAACAGTTTTACATATTGGATTTCATTCAAACTACTTTCTAAACCTTCCCGGTATAAAAAAAAACTGTACGTTTTCATCAAAACCGGTAGACTAATTTTAGAGAACATCGTGGTCAAACAAAAAAACTTACATTGATTTTTAGATAAATAGATTTACAAAATTTTACCAAAAATGGTGACATCCTTTAATATTTAACACCACTGCAACCCATTTTATCATACATATATCAGATGGCGTATCAGCCTATCACTGCTCCCAATAGCCGCCCGAACGTCACTGGACAGCTACTTGCTTGCTAACAAGCCGCGGGGATTTACACCTGTAAAGCTGTTCCAACTTAGCCGTTGGCTGTTACCAGTTAGTGCTGGCCTGCAGGCTGGCTGCAGGCGGGCCCGGCGAGGAAACTGAGGGTTGGACGGTAGACACGTCCTGTGGACACGTACGGGTGGAAGAGCTGTCAGGCGGGCGAGGTGTCCAGTGTTCACACCCCGCAGCGAAGGTGTCAATGAGTACAGCGATTCTCAAAATTAGGTTAAAAAAGTTTCCCCTTTTTTTTTAAATAGGTAATCTCTGAGCGGGAATAAGTAAGTTGTACTGTTATAGGCACGACTTATACCTAATTTAAGTGTGACACAGAATCAGCCAAAATCCTTTATTATAATGTCCATTAATGGACAACAATGTCAGCCTTAAGTTCTCTCAGTAATGATTTATGTTTGATTTTTGAGAGATTCTGTGTTTATTTATTTTTTTCTGAACCATTTTTGGGATATGATTTATGATTATGAGAAAGAGTCTTTCGTTATAAAATAATAATAATCCAATAATACAACCAGTGTCAGTGACTAAATTTCTCAGTACCTATAACAACTTAAAATAAATCCAATCCTTCCATTCAAATGCAAGTTTATAATAATATTTGGACAATTTGTATAGCGCCTTTTTTTATAAAAAATCACATCAAGGATGAAACTAGAAACATATAGTTTTGCAGAACTAAATAATAACATTAATACATTTAAAAAATATGAATTCTACGAATTAAACACAAAAACAATTAAAAAATACCTCAAGCGCAGTCCAAATATTACTTACACGGTGACCCGACAGTTGATCCCCCGACAGTTGGCCCTCCTACAGTTGATCCCCCGACTGTTGATCCCCCCATGAACTGTCGGTGGATCAACTTTCATGGAACCAGAAAAACATACTTACCTGGCAGGGCGCTTCAGATAAACAGAGTTTTATTCGAAAATTTAAGCTTCGAGAAGACATGATTTTTACATTTGCTATTTTATCCATCGTTTCAATTGATATTACATTTAATAGAAGAATGGTCTTAAAAAAAGAGTTGGTATTCATTTGATATATTATTTTTTTATTAGTGCTTTAAATTTCCTTTCTTCGTACAACAAATTAAATTATTTTACAATACTCCTCATTTCAAAATGTCTCATTTCAAGTGCCTGGTCCGTAAGAAATAATATATTTACGACCGTAATAAATAATGTATATTTATTTACATCATAGATTTTTTTTTAAATATCACATTTTGATCGTAACTAAGACATTGTGTAATGCTTTCACGTAATTTTTTTTTGTATGAAAGTGGGTTTGAAAATCACTGATTTTCCGATTATACGCCACAGCCTGCAGCGATTTGAATAAAGGTGACCAGGACAGATGGACGCTTACAAACGTCTAGATGACTTGTCCCTAACTGCAGAAGCATGCATTGCCTCCTGTCGAGCAATAGGCGAACGACAGTCGTTCATCAGGGTATTCCAATATTCTAAAATATATTTTTTTTATTGTTGACGGAAATGTGCTTATTTAAATACAGCAGTGAATTCATAACATTGTCTACGAATCGTCATTAGTTATTTAACATTGCAAATTCAAACAAAAACCGCAACTAAAAATGTTTAATAGAGAGTTGTACGTTCCCCGTATTACAGGGAGATTCCTAGTCTTTTCACCTGACTGACTGACCCTCTCAAAGTAATCTATCTCATTACGTGACACGTTTTGACAGTGTATAGGTAATTATGTTTTAGAGAGGATCTATGGATCACAAATGCGACACCTGCTTATGGGGATAGCTGACAATGGATCATGTATTTGACAGCCGCGTAGATCAGGCTAGCATTTCGGGCGAAAAAATACTCAACATCCCTAATTTGCGTGTGATAAACATATGTGATGATAAACTCTTCGCTCAATGGGCGATTTGTTCGATATCTTATTGATGTAGTCAATTTAATCAGAAAATAACAAATCTTTTAATAATACCAGAAACAGCAATAATTTTATTTTTAATAAAAATCATTTTAACCCGAGGTGGGAGTTTTGCTCCTGAAAAATGTGGACATTTACATTTTAAATACAGTGGTTTTAAAGAAAGTGATTAGTATTAATTTAATAAATACGACTACAAAAAGTTATTTTACACCATTTGAAGAAATAAAAAAACTAAAAAAAAATGCTTAATCCACTATTAAATAAATAAAAATCTACACTTCTAAACAACTAGTTTCGTCGTCTGGATGCAAGGTATACTGTGAGAAATTAAAGAAAAAACTTATTTGGTAAATAATTCGATATTAACTCAAAAAATAATTATATACAATAAGTAAAATTATTACAAAATAACAATAATTTTCTTTTTTTTTATTCTCTACTTTACATTGTAATACAATTATTTTTTATCTACTCAACGCATGATATGAACTTTTTATAAATGGATTGATGATCTTGTTTTTGTTTTACTTCTATCAATAAGGTTGTATTTGAGAGTGAGATTTTGTTAATTATTTAAAATGTACAGGATCGCTATGTCAAAGGATGTCTCATCAATTAGAGAAGAGAAATCCTAAAATCTTATATGTCATGAATGAATGTAATGCTGATTGTTCGATAAATTAATTGGTCACCCACCCGACAGTTGATCCCCGACAGTTGGCCCCCGACAGTTAGCCCCCCGACAGTTGATCTCTTCGACAGTTGATCCCCCGACAGTTGATCCCTCCGACAGTTGATTCCCCGACAGTTGATCCCTCCGACAGTTGATCCCCCCGAGAGTTGATCCCTCCAACAGTTGATCCCTCCGAACTGTCAACGGGCTCAACTGTCGGAGGGATTAACTGTCGGGGGGCCGACTGTCATGAAACCATTTCTACGTAATAAAAAGAAAGCAATAATATTAATACAAATAATTGACTTAACACACAATGAAATTCTTCATAACTGCATTAAATTAACTGTAAAAGGTAAAGATCAGTCCATTTCTCCACTATTCTCTTGTCTGCCAGTCTCGTATAAGCGTCGTACATAACTTTGAGTATTATCGAACGAAATAATAACTCATTTTTGTTGTTTTCTCTTATAGCATTATGGTTTAGCTTGGCAAGACGGGTCGATTGGCAACCGGCGATAGCTGATAGCCATTTTGGTGTGAAAGTCTGAAGACATTTAGCATTCTAAGAAATGTCTGGTTAGATGCCGGCGGTATATCAATCAATCGTATTGTGATACAATTAGATCTTAATTGCAATTATATGCTAATGAGCTCGGGTGGCATTGCGGAAATATCCAGTTTTGTTAGCGACTAGTTTAATTTTGATTAATTGTGCTGAATTATATAACACTGCCCGTAATCAGTTAGTATTTCAATCTTAGTTTTAATATGCTAACAGCCTCCTCTTTTTCATCTATGGACCCGTGTAAAAAGTTGTTTCTTTTGAAATTTGGATCGACAGAATGCAGATACAATATTTATTTATTCTTAAATTAAAAAAATAAAAACAAAAACATTAGCCACTCATCTCACTAGGACAGTCCTGTGTTGAGATGAGCGGCTTTACAATTTTAGTGAAACGATCTATTTTAAAATAAACTTTAAATAATAACACCAAAGTTATTCATACTATCATTGTAACCCAAATAACTATCATAACTATCATATCTGTGTTCCAATTAGCCACAATCATAGGGTGACCATATTTTTTTTAACAAGAAGTAGTGAGTAAATAATAATAAGAAAATAATAATCAGTAAATAGTAATAAGCATATGATATTAAGTAAATATTAATAAGTAAATAGTTATAAGTACATAATAAAAATAGGTAATTAATAATAAGTAAATAAAATTATGTAAACACTAATAAGTAAATAATAGGAAGGTAAAAAAATAACAAGTAAATAGTAATAAGTATGTAGTAATAAGTAATTTATAATAATTAAATAGTAATAAGTAAGTAATAATTAAACAGTAATAAGTAATAATAAGTAAATAATAATGATAATATCGAGCATGCATAAGGTTTCAACACTGATTACAACATAAGGGATAACATGGATATATATATTAAACATTTTTTTAAAGTATTTGGAATCGGGTTTCATGATTCGATATTATAGTAGTACATTGCACGTACATTCAGTTCAATCCTTTTAAGATAGTGCTCCCTTACTATTTTATTTGGTATCTCTTTGTATTGCTTACACTTAGAGTATATTACAGTTATCAATATGCTCCTTCCACACGACTGGTTTGCCCGACACGGATTAAAGCCAACACGTCAAAAAGTTCGATCCAGTCGTCCTTTCCAAAGTTGGTAGGCATGACTATAGAAAAATACGACCGCATGGTCAAACCTTTCGACGCGGTGGCTTTATTTGGTATTGATCAATCGGGCAATAGTACTTGTATGAATTACTATTACACTCTTATGATTTTAAATCAACGTTAGTCACAACATCTAGGCTCCTAGCACAAGCCCATCGATAAAGGTTTTATCTATAAAATCGGTTATTTGTCGTGTTAATCTGCTAGATTTTGCCGATGTGAATTATTGTGTGTCTGTTAGCAATCTGCAGTCGTGGCCGGGAACTTTGACGAATAACTCAGATTGTTGATAAAACCTTTATGGACGTATTTTGCCCTGCACATCAATTTTTTGTTAGGATACAAAAATCAGATACCATTACCACCAAAATATTGATGAAGCATAAACGAAATGCGTCGAAGACAATCCTTTGTATCCGATACAACAAGAGACTCTAAAAAAAATCTCTTTCGCCTTCCCACATTAATCAAAAATTAAAAAATATATATGATACTGTTGGAAAATTATTTTCACTATTTTTTTATATTACCTTGTTACTTACTCTCGACCTGCAGCAGTGATAGCCCTAACTGAATCAAAATTCAAAAAACTTTATTTTTTCTTTTTGGATTCTCAGACGAAATACAATGAAATTCTGCCGATTCCTCTTGCCACCATTTGAATTAAGCATTCGATGTTTAACACATTCTGCCTTAGTGTTGGTTTTTTTAGGATGCAAGCTGCCTCGTGTTTGTCGCAAAAGAAGAAAAGAAACGAAGCGATCGCAGAAAACATCTATTTGTTAACATGTAAGAGCTATGCAACACTTTAGCGGCATTTTTCTTCGTCGGAGCGCTGTATTTTTCAAAGAATTTTGGCAACTATCCTGCCAAACTCCTCCTCGTCCTCAGTCAAGGGGACAGCTTCTCCACATCTTAAACACATGTCCACTGACGGGTGTTTATACGGATTGTTTTTATTCCAATGTATTTAGGCTGCATTAAGTGACAAAAAATTCCAACCTGCTAAGATAAGACATGTATCTAATACTAAGCCTACCCAAACTTATACGAGAATGGTTTAAAGTTTAACAGCCATAGGGGTGGTTAAGAAAACTAGATTAATGTGTGATTTGAACTATATAAAAGATTATCTCAGTGACCGAGTTTTGAAAGGCGAAATCTTCTGCTAACCAAGCTTCAAACTCGTTCTAGTATTCCAATATCATTATGTTTGATGAAATAAATAAATTTTTGTAGTATCATTTCATATTTTTGCTGTGTTGTAGTTTATTTTGCAGAATTCCGTTGAAATTTTAAGTTTGAAAAAATTATAATAACTATTGTTATTCAATAAAACAATAACTTTGTTTTACATCACTTTTATTTATACTTTGGCCGAACAGGTTTCGCAGTACAATCCCAATAGACAAAGTACACCCCCTTCCAGGTCAACAGGTACCTGCTGATCTCCCACCCTTGGCCCTTCATCCACCTGTCATCCATCCATCTTAGTTCGTAGTTTAGTTGTATACTGCCCTGAAGAAGCTACGGTAGTAGTGATGAAAAACAAAGTTATTGTTTTATTTTTTAAATTATAATGTCACATCACCAAGTAACCGCTTGTTACCGAAAATATATTGTTATTCAGTTTAAAAAAACGGTTTATTTATAAAAAAATTCTGATATGTAATTATTATTATTGGTAACAGCTATTTCGACTTCCGAAGACATTATTTCCCTGAATAACCATTAAAAAATCATCAATTTACTCAGAAATTGGTAATCAAATGAAAACATTTGAAGAGATTTATTACAAGTACCTACATAAAAATAATATAAATAGATCGTCTGCGAGTAGCTTCTCTACATTTGATAATGCTTTCGGAAGGCGACACAGCTGTCACACGTTATAATACTTACCTAGCAGAACTTTTTTTTAAATAACCCGTTTTTAAACTGAATAATAATATATTTCTGATCATTGACGATAATATTAACAACTCTCAAAATGAAACAAGAAACCGAAATGATATAGAAAAGAAAAGGATAACGGAAGCAACTGGGAGCTGAACCCATTAATTGAAGATGATATTGACAGTTCTTGGAAATTAAAGTATGATAACGATAAAAAAATGACGTAACTGATTTTGGTAGCAGATTAGAGCGTAAGGTCTCAGTTAGAACATGAAGTCCTGGGTTTGAATCCCAGTTGCTAGCGTTATCTTTTTCTTTTGTGTTTATTTTCGGTTGCATATTTCATTTTGAGAGTTGTTAATATTATCTTCAATGATTAAAAATAAATATAATAGACTTTTATTGTAACAACTTTTTAAAAACAAAAAAAAATTATATAAGCACAGGGTTATCTTAAAAATTTTAAATTTTGAATTAATAACACTTTTAAAAAAAAAAAAAAAATTGTTTCACTCTATCGACTAATCAATGATAGACCCAAAATCTCATAAAATAACTAAGATAACACATCGAGAGTCAGTATGTATGGCTGACCTAATGGCTTAGAAGTAAAGCTGACTCTGGTCCTCCCGCAGGCTATACTATACCTCTTTGGATTGACTCGTGGGCTTTTTTTCCACATAAAAAGATTTCTTCGCATCCATTGCCAAACCAATGCAACGTAGTACCCACAAAAAGATTGGTCTGTATACAAAGCCAATCTTCCATCGATCGTTTCATCATACAAAGTGAAGCAAAAGGGCTTTAACAGGAGCCGCGACAAGCAAATGATGCAACTGGAATTTCTGCATAGAGAACTGAGAGGCATATCGACTGTTGCAGTTTATGCGGCCGATGTTATTTATCAGTGTTTGCAGGCTCAGCCGTGTAAGCTTCTTGTAGACCATTGTGGATGGTCCGAGGAGCTAATAAACCACGGCCTGAGGAAAATATAACCAGGGGACTAAGGAACAGGAGAACAGGTAATAACTTAGGTGGAACAATGCATAGTTCAGAAATTGCTGTCATTCAAACTGGTCGGGAATTGAGCGGGGTTTTACAGAACGAAGCTAGTCATCGTGAAACTGCAGAGTAAAAATACCACCTTGATAAATGACAAAAATAGTATGTTCTGTCCCTTGTAAAATTTCTAAATTGTATACGTAAAAGAATTCTTTAAATTTACTATCAAATATGTCTACATGTTTGTTGTCATTCTTTTGTTTATAGTAATAATTTGTAAACTGAAATAAGGTGTGACAAAATAAACAAATTTATTTTATTTATGCATCTTAAAAATATAGTAAGAATTATATATGAAATATTTTGAGTATTTAGAGACAGGTGATATTGCTGAAATATGGGGTAAAAAAAACAGTTGATATTGCTGAAATATGGGGTAAAAAAAACAGTTGATATTGCTGAAATATGGGGTAAAAAAAACAGTTGATATTGCTGAAATATGGGGTAAAAAAAACAGTTGATATTGCTGAAATATGGGGTAAAAAAAACAGTTGATATTGCTGAAATATGGGGTAAAAAAAACAGTTGATATTGCTGAAATATGGGGTAAAAAAAACAGTTGATATTGCTGAAATATGGGGTAAAAAAAACAGTTTTGATTTGAGACGATACGTACCAAAACGAAAAATGAACTTTTTCATTTTTGAAAACTGTAAACTGAAAAAAATAATTTTAATTATTAAATTAAACATATTTATTTATTTATTGCAAATAAAATTCAATATTAAAACATAATACATCATATACATGATTTTTTAACTTCCTATTGATCTATTATCCATAAGTTGAGCTCGAAGAAGTATTTACATACGTAATAATGAAATAATAAAAACAATCCAATATGTCAACAATATTAAAAACTTATTAAATAACTACAAACGTAAATCAACAGAACAATTTTAGAACAATAATAAAAAAATAACCAAATTGTCATTTACATGCTAGATAGTACACATGGAACGAAATGAAATATACAAATGAATGTTTCTTTATTTGGAAATAGTTACTTTCGCTGTCAAATCAATTATTGTACCAGAGCAACGCCGGGTACACATCAGATAGTTATAAATAAAGTAGAAAACCAACTTATGAGTGTCTGATAGAAAATACTACCCAAACTCATGAGGAATTGATGCAAATTGATGGATTCATTGAATGGGGGGAGGTGGACTTGTAGCGTTTTTTTTTTAATATTTATCAAATCAAAAAGTGTTTTGGGAAAAAAAGGAATCTTTTTTACACTTTTTATAAACATGTAAGAACTCATTTCGAAATGAACGAAAACTTTGAGTGGATTTTCTGCAATTATTTAGGTAGGGTCTTTGTTGTTATAGGCACAGATTTTACGAATGCTGTGAACTGAGAATTTTTCAATTGATTAGTAAATAATTCTTTTTTTTTTTTTTCACAATTTATTCACAAAAAAATATTTTTGTTTTGGTTTTATTTAATTTAATCTTTTACGTCATAATTTTAATGTTGCTTATTAGTTTCATCCCTATTATGACATCTTCGGGGCACTTTATAGAAATACCCAAAAATACAAAATGAAAAACAATATTATAGATTATGATATGATAAAAAGATCAATAAATTAATATGAACATTCACAAAAATTGTAATATATTACACAAAATGAAAATTTATATTTTTTATTATTTAAGTTTGTTGATTGGCTTCATTCTGCAAAACGACTTTCAATTAGAAATATTTTAAAAAAATGTGATTCATGGCAAGGAATTCAAAGAACACCGTAGAATATTTCGCATGTGAATAATGAAATTCCTTCGTAAATTGTTAATGTACCATACGTTTGCATAGGAACTTTAACATTTTATTAATACGAATGTTCATGAAAGTAAACAGGCACAAAGCAAGGGTTGAGTTTTCAATAAATTCAAAGTGAAATGTAAGAAATTCTTTACGTATTTAATTTTTTTTTTAACATTGAATCCACACAGAAGGCCCTGAGAATATTAATTTCCCTCGGGGACTATGTCATCTTTGAGTATGCTGTTTGCTCTAATTTTATTATATGTATTTTTTGTCGTGAATTGAATAATTAATTGTTGGAAGATGATATTCATTTATATATAAGTGTACGTACGAGACTCTGCATTTATATGATTCTCATAATGTTTTAGTAGAATTTTTTTCACATTTTAAATTAATTAACACACCTGGTCTTTGTTCTCAGTGGAAACATTATACTCGGGTGGACTGAAAAACATGATTTCACCCTAAAATTCGTATTAATTGATACCGAGATATTTCGATTTTTCTAATGCTCTATCTTCACCTATATTCTACAGAATTACATTGTATTTAATAATGTTATTATTAATTTCTGCAAGTATTTTATTTTTGTTATTATTTTCACAGTTATTTCGGCGTTCAAAGCCATATTAATATTGCAAACTCAAAGGCTGTTTGAAAATGTCCTTGAACGTCGAAAAATAAAAACTAAAATACTTGCAGAAATTAATAATAACATTTTTTAAATTGATTTATATTAATTTTCTCAAAAAAGGAAATGGAGTTGTACGAATTAAACACAAAAACAAATAATAGTTAAACTTAATTCAAATTGTTCGAAGTTTAACGGTTTTGTTGTCGTGTTGTCCTATTTAGGACCCTACTTTTAAAATCATCTGAGTTGAGTTCCAATATCTCCTCGAATCCTGTTCAGGAACAAGTCCGCCCTCGGTTATTGTACACGAAGGACGTCTAATCGTAACTCCAATATTTTGAAATATTGAATCCTTTGACTTAAGTGAACTTAGGCTGCTCTCTGACGGTCCGGTGAGGAGTGAACATTTCACTCGTTACTGCAGACACTGCACAGAAAAGTCAAGTTTTCCAAAGTAAGGTAACGGTTTGCAACGCAGTCCATTGTGGGACTTTTCTGCGCAGTGTCTCATGTTCAATGTAATGTTCATTCCTCACCGGGCCGTCAGAGAGCAGCCTAAGACTTTTTGACAAAATAATAGAAAATTGTATAATGCTTAGGTTAGTTCTATACTGTAAGAAGAATATACTTATTTGTAGAGAAAAAAATGTTATTTATTTATTTCATTGTATTTTATTTAAACATATAAAGGGTTTTTACATGATAACATATCTTGTTTTAAAAATTACATCATTTTTAAAACAATAAAAAATAAATAAAATGCACAAAAGTTAACAAAATGAAGACTATAAAAAAAAAAACATAATTTAATAAGGATTGCTGGATGTCTGTCTCTCTGGGAACATGTCTGTGTCGAGACAGACGTAGGAGGTACATAAATTATATAATAAAATAAAATAAATATAAACACAAAGAAAATTCACACACCGGTGCGCAAATGCGTTCACAGCCCGCAACACTGTAAATAAATGAATGTGTTAAAAAATGTTAATATCTCTTAAAAACTTCATATGCTTTTTAAAGTAATTTCCTTTAGTAAAATATTTCAAATAAATACCAACTCTTCTTGTGTCACCAATCTTCTAATAAATGTAACATCAATAGAAAAGGAGTATAATTTTTTTTAACATCAACTCGTAAAATTTATATCATCTCTAAATTTTCTAATAAAACTGTATTTATCCGAAGCGACTTGCCAGGTAAGTACGCATTTCTGTATATGTTCTGTACAAATCATCCAATTATTATTATTATTATTACTAAAGATATGGAAGTATAATTAAATATGTATCCTCACAACCGAATTATCGTGGAATTGCAGTCGCAATAATTTATAAACTAGGTAGAAATTTCTTGTTCGAACGCCAATTTAAAGTTCGCCAAGTCCTTATCAAATACATCCATGTCGTAACAGAATGTATAGACGTTGTAATGAAGAATGTAAACCATAGTCGGAATGAGATATACATTTGTAAAATGTCAATGTTATGACGCGCAATTTGATGCGATTTTTTGATAAAATGCATTTAGTATTGCACAAGGCAAACGGTACTTTTTCAATTGCTGATATTTGGTGTAAATAAAATCACATCCAATATATTTTTTTCTTCACGGGTTTAAGAATGATATTGTCTAGTAAAAAACTTACGCAGTTTCATCGAAAAACATGTAACATTTTTGTATTTCAGGTCAAAGGGAAAGGTACTTCACAAAATTATACAAAATTTCACTAACTTATTTATGAATGCAACTTAAAGCTGAAAGTTCGTAAGTCACATTTGCAATATTATTGATTAGTGGAATGTGAAGTTTCACTTCACTTACTGAACTACTTATTTTTAAGACTAGGCTATTTTAAACATGTCGGAGGACTCCAGTATTTTCAGAAATAATATAATGTGAATATATTTTGACAAAATTGGCATTATTAACTCACCTACATAAAAACATGTGACTTTCGGACTTTCAGCTCTAAGGTACAGATTTTATTATGTATGTATTTGTTAAAGTAAAATCATTTTACATATGTATTATCACATTTAATAATACGATACCCAGACATGGCATTGCGTAGCCCATATATTATATTAAATAATGAAACCTTGGTATTATATATCGAATGTCATTATATTTCGAATTGATCGCGCAACCCCCGACTAAAAGTTATATAGATAATACCCAGTGACGGTTTTCTCTGAAGTGCGTTTATGCAGAGAACTCCCTTAAAAAAGATAATATAATAAGCCTAATCTAATCTGTATTATAATTTTACCACACTTTGAAACAGCACGCTATTTTTATTCCGTTCTAAAAAACCCACCCGTCCGTAATAATACTGCCCGAGAGCGAGTCCGAAATGAATCCCATACGTGCGTTTTGAATTTAACATCTATGGGACTTTCTGTTTTAAGAAATAGTTCATATAATCCCATACTCGTGGCGCTTCAGTGACAAATCGTGGAAGCTTGCAAACCTGTTGCAATCTTTAGCTGTCCGGGTTCGCAGCGACTATGGAATTTGTTAACACAAAATTTGTACGCGGTAGTATTTTGCTGGAATCAATCGATTTTTTTCTCTGATCATTGTATTTTAAGTTGTTATTAAAATAAGGTATGTAATGAAATTATTACCTTTTTCTATTAAAAAAACTTTCAGTTTCTTGCGTAAATTGCCCTTTTTCGTGTTTTAAACAACAACAAAACAGTTATAACCGCTATATTCTTTAGCCACAGGCGTTATAATGAATCGCTTTATATCTTGTTGTTGTTATCCATGGAAAAATATGAATAATTTTGGAAAACACTAACATGAGATTTTCAAATGAGGGAATTATTTTCTCCTTTTTTAAATTTCCGATTGAACTTCCAACGAGATATACCACGAACCGCTTCTGGCAATTGAGCAGCTGGATTAGAATATAATATTTTCCTCGGTATCATGTAATACAATTGCTTTTGTAACGACAATAAACTATTGTCCATTTGCAATGGTCACCCACAGTACTTAGTATAATTTATACATTGTATTGTGGCCACCAGAAGCGGTTTTGGGACGCTAGTAGAAGTGCTATTTAAGGCTGTATGTGCATTATTATAAAGGGAGTAAGTGGTATTAACACTTTCAATACCATATTGATTTTCTTCGGGTGCTAAAATCAAAAGCCAAGTAAGTACTGTGTGGAACATTTAATATTATTATTGTCATTAACACCTTCTTCTATGAAATAAAACTCGCTACACAATGACGAAAAGCTAAGAGTTTTATTATATTCAATCTTGTAGCGTCAGCCAGTTTAAAGAATTACGTTAATTCTAATATTTGAAACATTCTAAAACACATATACTTTTTAAATTGCATGTAAGAACCTCATTCTGTATATAATGCTTCTTTGTAGTCAAATTTGACATGGGAAACTGATGGGAGAAAATTTATTTACTAAATAATTGCGAGGAAAGAAAATTATTATCGCTGATTTTTCAGTTAAAGCTCAATTGAACAGAACTATAAGCACGAGATTCTTGCAATTAAGACAAATGAAGGTAGTTCGGAGTATCATGCCAACAAAGGCAACTAAATTGATAGTTAATTCGTACGTTGTTTCACGTCTAGATTACTGCAAGCGAATATATGCAAGTTTCCCCAACTATCAAATTAACAAATTACAATCTGTTTTTAACGTTCTGACAAGACCTATTACCCGCGTATCTAAATACTCCCATATTTCATAGCATCTCAAAAATTTGTTGGATGGTATTTAAATCAATTTACGGGATAGCTCCGGCTTACTTATCGGAATTGTGCACCCCTGAAAATTCAAATTCACGATAGTCAACTTTTATATCAGCGACATCAGCTATCGGGAGGCTGAAGGAACCAAAGCGCACACCAGATACTGAGTTTGGTGAGCGTGCTTTCGGCGTGTCGGGCTCTAAAGTCTAGGATAAACTACCATACGATTTAAGATTGATTAAATACTCGACATAAAACAGAGCGAAACTTAAAACTCATCTCTTCGGAAAGTCATATCCATGAATGGTTCATTTGCATACCCAATTTACACAGCGAAACTAGCCGGTTAGTACCCACCTAATATAATTATCAGTAAACATTGAAACTTTTCATAGTCGACATTGTAAATAACTAAAAATATTTGTAAATGTTATGTTCTGAAAATTTCAGTTAAACCTAGAAGAGAATTATTTTATTTATTTATTATAGGGAGCAGTTTATATATTTGCCGTCCATATGAAATAAAAAAATGTGTATTTAAAAAGAAATTATTCTTCCTGAAATTAACTCAACAAAATAATTAAAATGCATAATATTGCAATTCGTCTATTTGAATGCAAGGCTGATGTAAGCGTAGTGAGCAAGATTAAGAAAGGGACGTTTAAATGGTTTGGGCATGTAGAGCGAATAAATGAAGAAAGGAGTGTAAGGAGAATATATGACGCGAATGAGAATGGAAGAAGAAGCCGGGGACGTCCAAGGAAGACGTGGCACGATCAAGTGAATCAAATACTTGAGTCGGGCCATGTCAGAAGTCGGAATAACAGAAGAGAATGTATGAGACGTTGTATGAAAGTGAATGAAGCAAGAAGTGTATGCCAAGATCGAGTTGTTTGGCGGTCCGTCCTCTCTGCCTACGGGAAACGGCGTGATGGTTAGTTAGTTAGTTATTTAGTTAGGTTCATCATTCTAGTTAAGTAAGTGTAAACGATAATTTCTTTTTTCTGGAATTAACGGAGAGGGACGTCGGAGAGTTATTATATTTAAATTCAAAATAATGATAATATTATTGTGCAATACGATAAACATGATGTTTTTAAAGAGAAAAAAATTTATTACCTTTTTTTAAATTTGCATAGGCTTAGCATTTATCAAAATAAAATCAGAAATATTACACATTTCTAACCGTTCTACGCATGGTTTACAAAAACATTTAAAAAGTTGAATATCCTTAAAAAATGCTGTGAAGGTTTTTCTTTAACATATCGATAAGATAAATTTAAAAACAAGAACAGTGTGTAATTTAAATTTTTCATAAACACTACGAAACTTTAAACTTTTTTTTTAAATTTCTTTTAATGCGGATTATAAATCTTTCGTTAACTTTAGTTACAAAAACGTAACGAGAAAGGATTAAACATACTTTTCTCCACTTTAAAAATCATATTCATATTTTAAATATTTTGTAAAAGATACAATGGGACGGTCAGAAAAAATAATATTTGTGATTAGATTTTGATAAATGCTAAGCCCATGTAAATTTATAAAATATTTGATAAGTATTTTCCTATTTAAAACATTATGTTTATTGTATTGCGTAATAATACTATCAATATTTCGAAATAACAAATAATTCCGCTACGACGGAAAAATAAGTTATTCTTTAGAGAGGGAGGAAATAACAATAATTTTATTTTAAATTGTTTATAGCTGTAGTATTCTTTCAAATATAGGCTTGCTCTTATGATCTAAATGCAATGGGATGAGACCCTTTGTTCTAAAAATGCCTCAATTATTTATCTAAGCCATTTCCCACAAATACATCAGTATAATACACGTACAGGAGAGTAGATGGCGTTGCATCGTATAAAACATTAACCTACAATTTTTTTTTTTCAAAATTGTCCCGTTATTAAAGTGGTTAAGGCTATACGCAACGTTATAAAGGGGAGTAAGTGATATTAAGGCGATGCGGCTGTGTTAGCGCGCAGTGGCGCGGTGTCGGAAGTGGCTCGGCGGGCGTGGGCCGCCGCGCCCTCCCCCCGCGAGAACAATGGTGTATGGTAACTTGACTACAATAGACGTTGGATATTGTCCCGGAGACTGGGCTGTAGTACTCAGCGTGGGGTGACCACTGACCACTATTTATTTTTATTTAATTGCCAAATACAAGGGTCCGTAAAAATGTCCCGGGAGGAGCAAGTAAGGGAGAAGGGAAAATAATTAAGTGAAAGGGATAATAGTGTGGCACCAGAGAATGATTGATTGAGACATATGCGCAATGGTTTAGGTTTGCACATTTGCTATAAAAGTAATAACGGATCAAAAATTATATTTTTTTATATTAACTTCACGCAGGAGGCCCTGAGGAAAATAATGTCCCTTAGGGTCTATGTCATCTTTAAAGATGTAGTATGGAGGATCTGTTTAAAGAGAATAAGGAGTGAACATGGGTCTTGAAAACACCCATTTTGTAGGGGGGAGAAAAGAAAGAGGCTGGCAAATTGTTCTACAGCTGGGCTGTTGAACTCAAAAACGAGTCGTAGAAACGACCCGTTCTCATATGACAAGTGTCAACCATATAAAAATGTTGTGAAGTGAATTTCGCGTATTTCCCAGTGCACCAGTGCCGAAGAGATCGATGACGCCAGTTCTTCAGAGAATCTTTCATTGAAATAACGGTAGAAAAAGGACAGCCTTTCAACCTGACACCTGTACTCTAAAGATTGCTATCATTTCGTAAAGATGGGAGAATCTATCAAACGGACCACCCATTTCTACACAGAGTCAAGGTAGTTTATCAGATATTTGTTAACTCGAGACCAGAGGTGGCTGCCAAATTCAACAATGGGGCGTACTACTGAGATAAGTACTGAAAAAAGTTATTATTTTTTCTTTTTTCACAAAATTATTGTGATCTATGGTCACCCTACTCATTGAACCTGCAAACTGTCATTGTTCACAGCACCACGCGTCTCGTTAACCCACAGGTTGAAAAATGTTCAGAAGTGTGTCCACCCACGCCACTGTGCGGTAATTATTGCCCCCGTCTCGGTCACCCGCGATGGCAATCAGCATGGGAGACAAGGACGCGTGCTCGCAACACAGTGAACGTGTTCACCCTTTTTGGATGACCTTCGATATTATTGTGACGAATTAACATGGTAACAATACAGAAATGGATTTTTACATAAATTGAACTGCGTCAGATATACTACTCTCAGTATCACTTCGGTGATATTCAGAATGGAATCAATTTCATTAATCTGAATTCTTATAAACACCTCTTTTATCTTTAACTAGTCGGAACCGTTATTTTTAATTTTTGTAAAGCCTCAATTGCTTTAGTGCTCGGATTCGCTGATATTTTAGTTTAAAAATTTGGAACAAACATCTTGCCTTATACTTTGATACTTAAATCAATATTTTCGAGATTCATAACTCCAAATCTAAATGCCCGCGCTACACACTTAAGGTAGACTTGCTAAAAAAAAAACCCCTACGACAGGGCTCACCATTTGGCTGCGCTATAATTAAGTTTCTACACTTAGATAGTCATAGGTTTTTTCTTCCCTTATAGAAATTTTATATTTTGGGTCGGGGGCTGTATTTTTAGCATAGCCATTCCGCTTAAAGATATCTCTGCTGTGGTTATTTTTAATTTTTCTTCATATTTATGGCCATATAACAGTAAGTTACTTCTATCATTTTTCTCAATGGTACATTAGGCGATTTTACGATTAGTCTAAAAAGATTGCCTCGATAGCACAATAGCTAAGAGCAGTCGTTTATTAACAATAGTTTTAATCCAGTTCACGGAAAGAACTTTTTAAAAACAAGTGATATTTAAACACGGAGAGGCACATATTAATTTTCTCCGGACTGTACTACTTTGTATCACCGCATTATAATTAGTTGGTTTCATTGCGGGCTCCAAGCATTAAAATAAGATTAGTTTCTATTATGATCTAGAACGCTGCAGAACTCGACTTTAAACCATAAAATAATGAGTGGATTCCCAACAAGAAACCAATACAATTCACATGGGAAAGAGTCATTAAATTTAATGATAATACTAACGTGGGGTCTGGAGTTCTCTTCCATAATAGTCCTGTCTATTTTCAGCAGGATTTACTTAGTAAATACAGCAGTGGAGTACACAGAGTTTGTAATCAGGATAGGCAGTGGGAAAAACAACCCCACACAACTATTGGGTACATAAAACCTTAATGTAGACAATAATTTGTCCAAAGATGCGAAGCTAGCAGCCCACAATGGAGTGCTAATACCAACCCTGATGTATAGCAGTGAGGCATGGGACTGGCAGAGGAAGGATTAAAGTAGACTGAATGCTGTAGAAATGAAATCTCTGAGGAGAATGGGTGGTAAAACCAGGTATGATCGTGTGAAAAATATTGAGATTCGTAAAGAATGCAAGGCTGGTATAAGCGTCATGAGAAAGATTAAGAAAGGGACGCTTAGATGGTTTGGGGGTATAGAGCGAATGAACAAAGAAAGGATTGTATGGAGAATATATTTTATATAATATATATATATATTAAAACAAATTAAAACTATGACATAAAATATTCATGCGCAGGTATTATAAAATAACAATTTAAAAACTAAGGGTGTAAATAATCAAGTATAAAGTAGGTACACATAACAACAGAGCAAGAGAAAATTATATTCATGATTTTTCACTGGATACTAATGGAATTAAATAACAAGGAGAGAAAAGCGCAACTAAATAAGCTATGGAGGATAAAAAGAAAAAAATGTTCTGAAATTCTGTTTCTACGTACATGAATTTATGTTTAATGTCGGATAGGATTTTTTGAATAATTTTGTTTTCACTAAGCGTTTGAACTCTGCTAAATTCTGGATGTTCGCAATATTTGGGGGAAGCTTATTCCAGATGATATACAAAAAGCGCGACCATAGTACAAGAGTTTATTTGACCGAGAGGGTTCAACTAATCGGTTAGCAGCATTCAAATCTGCTGACCTCTAAGAAAGTTTCACCTGGGTTTTGTCGGACACATAGTTCAGATATAAGGCTGGTGCCTTTCCGTGGAGTGCTTTGAAGGTTGTTAAGTAAATCTTGAATTCTATTCTTTCAGGGCATCGAAGCCAATGAAGGCGATCCCTTAGAAGTGGAGTTATGTGACAATATTTAGGCTCACCATATATAATTCTCGCCGCAGCATTGAAGACAGACTGGATCCTGTTGAGTTGTTTCTGGGGGAGACCAGCATATGCACTATTACAGTAGTCTATACGTGAGGCAACAAAATAATTTTTTATTGTTTATTAGGGCCATGTCAGAAGTCGGAATAATAGAAGAGAATATATGAGACGATCTATGAATGTGAATGAAGCAAGAAGTGTATGCCAAGATCGAGTTGTTTGACGGTGCGTCCTCTCTGCCTACCCCTGCGGAGAAACGGCGTGATGGTTGGGCGTGAAGAATGGGTCTTTTGCTATCGGCAGCTCGTGAGGAGAGTGAGTTATTGTTTCTATTTTTGAAACTGTGAATTTATGGCGGAAATCCATTTTAATATGAATAATGGTTTTTATTAAGCGAATCATGCATCTTAACTAAATTATTATTTTATTTTATATTTTAAATAAAACACAAAACGAAATTGCACTCCCATGAATAATCAACAAAACTCATTATGGAACTGTTAAATGTAACATATTTGGTATTATATTAACGAGTTTTCAAAGTAAATAGATGAAAATAGAAATACAAAAATGTATATAAACAACGAAAAAATATTATTAACAATGTAACAGGCTCCAAACATACAAAACAATATTTGACAAGACAGCTAAAATATACCTATATCAAAATCTACAGAGTTTAGCAAGATGGCCATCAGAACAGATTTTTAAATTCGTAAAGTCTTAGAAACTCTTAGTATCGCCCTCATACAGAATCTAATTATTCTTTACTTTCACGTTAGCTGTGTTTAGTGATCAAATATGAGTAGCCTGGTACTTCCCAACCATGCTCTATCCCATCTCATCCCCCTTTCCTCTTCCTTAAGCATCAAAACTTACTACGATTGATGATGGCATAGTTCCACTAACTACAGACAGTCGGGAGCAGTGAGACCCTTGTCCGGCATTCACATTAAAAAAAAGCATTTTTATATATTTTTAATATTGACTATTTGGACAGCATCTTCTAATATCATTTCTTACTAGATTAAAAGGACAACCGCAAACAAACTAAATTACAAACGTCTAAATAAACACCTTCCGTTCCGTTTAATACCGTTCAATTACAATAGTTTATCGGTCTTTAATTGTGTTAAAAACGCCCTGACACCGGAGTCATAGAAACAATTCCTATGTAGATTCCACCGCGACAGGTTTGCCGGTGACCAGTACTATGCGATGATACCGGTACAATTTACAACTCATTACGCTGCAACCGTTTAAACTGTGATAAAGTCAAGAAGCCATAAACGATAATGGGATTCTCGCCGCGACGTGGTCCATTAGAGATGCCTTTGGAGGCAGGGCCGTTTAAGACCATATAGGCATTTCAATGTAATCGCACGAAAAAGAAAATATGAATCATTACAACAGTAGGCGCAGAAAAGTAATATTTACTTAAAATATTCTGACGAAACCCTTATCGAAAGTAGACATAAAAAATGCACGATAAGAAATAATTACATTTTTTGTAAGTGTACAAAGAAATGTTGGTGTAATGTATTCTAAAAGTAAGTAAATTGTTTGTTTTTTAATGTAATAACGAGTTAAAATTAATATTTTTTTTTATAGGTTCGTTTTTGATACGTCTGATATGATTAGCCGCGACTTCTGGTATCATTAGCCGCGACTTCTGATATCATTAGCTGCGACTTCTGATAATACCTGTGGTCGTCTTAGATTCAATATTTAAAATAAGTTATGATTATCACAAATTGCAAGACAAAATATTAATAGCAAAAGCAGTAATAAGGAACTCCAGTGAAAAATATTATGGCTTACAAACTATATATTCATATGGATCAACAAACGCCGCTGCAAATCGGTGTGTCGATGCTGAATATATAAGTTTTATTACAAATAAAAATCTGTATTATATTTTAAGTGGAATTGTTTAATTGTTTTTTATTTAAGTGAAACCATCTCATAAAAACGCCCTGTTTCGTTGGTACCAAAGAAACGACGTCTCCTGGTTGTTCGCGTCTAAATTCATTGTGACCAAATGACGCTTGTGTGACGTCATGCGGTCACCGCTTGGACTCCGAACGTTTTGGTAGGCTTTAAAAAATCAATCTTTTAAAATTAAGTTAATAAATTCATTTTCAGTTTTTCAGTTCAGATGGTCAACAATGATTAAAAAAAAAACTGGAGTGCCTAACGATATTTAAAAGAATATAAATTCGAAAAAAATTATCTGAGCTAATATTAAAAAGTTTTATTTGTAGAATTTTTTTTTAAATATGAACTTATTTTACAAATAAGTTGATGCTATATAAGTTTAAAATGTAAGTTTCTCATTTTTTACACATAATATTCATTGTTTATACACATTGTCTCGCTAAATAAGACGTTTTTTTTCAGAACAGTTTTTTTTCGGTTTATTCTTAAAAAAGGTGAAATTTTAATAATATTGTTTTCGCAAAAGTGAAATTGTATCAAACTGTGTTAAAATTTTTCATAGCTTTATGGATTTTTAGTATTTGCTTCGGTGAACGACAGTGATCACTTTTATGATAATTGTTCATCATATTAATGATCTGATAAATAACAAGAATTACTTTGTATCCTTGTGGTTTACTATCACAATATGATGTAAATTGAGATCTGGAGATTTCTCTTTCTAAAACAGACGTCTGATTTTGAGAGAAGGGAGATAGAACGGGTATTATAAGGACCGTCATTTGGTTCCCAATACGGAACGACTAAGGTCAAAAGATTAAACTACTGTTTTTAATATATAAATATTTAAATGTTTCAGAAACAAAGCTCCCCCCATATTGAATATTGTGTTTTTATATATTGTTTATTCTGATTAGGGGAACTATGTATCTGAAACATGTAGATATTTATATTTTAAAAACAGTTGTTTAAACGAAGTAATTCTTGTTAATTTACAAATATAAGTGTAAAAAATTTGTGTTTTTTTATCAACCAACTAACAAAAATCCGCCTGCTTCAAATTCTCCGCCCAATTATCCATTAAATAATTGAGATTATTCAATGCACATTTCTAGCTTTGTGAATACGCTATAGGGATAATACTTTATGAAATAACTAAATAAGCTATGAATAATTATATGTAACTACTCGGAAGATATTGGTTTCGTATTTTTATTTTAAAAAATAACGTTTTAAAGGAGTATGTTTTAAAATTAACAAACTTAACGTGTATTAATTAATTCACAGATTGAATCCTCCAGGTCCATGTTGTATTCATAAAAAAGCTCAGGAGTTCCGTTGAATTGCCCCTTCAGAAGACTATTTGTAAGTTCGAGCCTGTCGTTCAGTGTGCGGCGTTTGTGATGCCGTAAATCGGGTGAGAAAAACAATGAAAAGATCAGGTTCCCATCGTTATTTGGTGGAGAGGAGGACTTTATTTCCCCGCCAACGAGGCGTTGAAATTACGCCCGAGAAAAAGATCGATTGCGCATTAATTTAAAGCGACTCTCCCGGAGTGAAAATTACCGGCTCGAGGGCAGAATGTCGCATTGTCGGGGCCACGTGAGGCTTTAGTTTGAATTTGTTGAAAAAATAGGGGATAATTTAAAACCATTGTGCTTAGGTTAACGATAAATGGATCTAATAAATAAAAGGGTCCCTTTGCGGCGGCTAGGGACGCCTTCATTAATGTGAAGAAACTTTTTTTTAACTGAGACTATAATGGAGCAATCCAAATGACTTATTCATTTTATTGACGACCTCTCTTGTGGGCCTAGAGGTCACGGGTTCTGAGCCCAGGTTTAACAAGAATGATTTTTAATTCAAATTTAATAACGATATTATAATGTTCTGCAAGTATTTTAGTGTTTTTTGTTTTTATTTTTATAATTATTGTGTCAGTTGTTTCGGCATTCAAATCCATTTTCAAACTGCGGTTAGGCCACATAAATCCGATTTGCTAACATATAAGATTTGATGTAGTCCTACCCATTTTTCATTTTTACGTTTGAAATGATTTATTAATATTTTCGGTAAGAACAGATTTACTCAGAAAATAATTGTGATAATTAAAATTCTATATTTTGTGAGGTAGGTAGTTACGGTTGAAATCTGTTATCCTTGCATTAAAATGAAGCAGGTTTTTCATAATTTATAATGTCGTGAATCCCATTAAAGCAATAAATTTAAATTTGTGTGATAAATTCCCGAATTATTTTAAGGAACTATGTTGTTTAGATTTTGTAAAAATACTAAGTGGTGAATAGTTATTTTTTCTTATTTTATTATTATCATCAGTTATTTTGTTTATCTTTAATTGTTCCAGTAAATTTAATCTACGCCCCTTTCTTTCTATATTTTAGGGTTTAGGCTCGCTGTTACCAAGCGAAACCTGATTATACACTGAGGGATATTCTGCGAATTTTAAAAATAGTTTTTTTGATTGTTAAATTATTTTCGGATCCCACATATTATATTTTTTGAATAGTCAAGAAAGCCCTTCCCATCTGTTAGATATATGTAACGTTATACCTGACATGATCACATTTTAATTTACGTATATTAAATACTTGCAGAAAAATAAAAATTTTGATAAAATTCTATGAAATACATACCAAAATGTCTGAAAACAGATGCAGTTTGAAAACCAGTGAAGTTTTTTTTTCAATTGTGAAAGTTTTATAAAAAAATTCCAGTACATATTTCATATATACACTACTTTATTAATATACATGTTACGAAAGCGATGCTTTCTTCATCAGGAATGTGTAGAATACTAAAAAAATAATAATGTCAATCATAGACAAATGATAAAGATATAACACATGTTATGTAACGAAAGGATGGCCCTGAGATGAGTTCTAGCTACTCGTCTTGGCAAATGAGCCCGGCAAGCAATCGCACCATCTCCCTCCTTAAGTAACCAATCAAGCGACTTTGCGCCTAAAACAAACCAATCAGATTAAAATTAACAAGCAGCAGCAAACGACGCGAGCGCCTCTGCAGCTCGGCGGTGTTGCTTGCGGCCCCTTGAAATGCATCACTTCCCGTCTGGAGTCCGAAGAGATAACTGCGTCTCTGAAAAGAGGCGGCCATTTTTGTTACTAGTTATTTACGGCCAGAGAGATTCGAATCAGAAAGAGAGAGATATTACAATAGAATCATACCTAGATTAAGACCTTTTTACTAACTACTCGATTGTTCTTAACCTACCATGTTTGTCTGAGCTTACAATAAACCCCGAGCGTGAAAGCACTTCCCTGTACTCATTTAACGTAGAATTAGAAACGCCCTCGATTGCGATTGATCCGCGACCCTG
Organism: Halesus radiatus; assembly: GCA_022606495.2. Classification (NCBI taxonomy): domain Eukaryota; kingdom Metazoa; phylum Arthropoda; class Insecta; order Trichoptera; family Limnephilidae; genus Halesus; species Halesus radiatus. The sequence continues at coordinate 71,162 of JAHDVE020010391.1, forward strand.
TACGATGAGAAGCTGATGCCCCTGCCGATCTGAGCTAGGCTAATGTCCGGAGCAGACTTCACATCTAAGAGGCCATCTCCAGGGTAAGTCTTGCAGATTGTAATTGTCTCCCATAACTTCCCCTGTAACCCAACCTTCCTCTTTCCCGTTTCCTCTCTCCCTGATATTCCCATTTACACAACACACAATAATTTAAGAATAGGCAAATTATAAACATAAACAAACATTGATTAAAAAAGGTAAGTAATCAATTAAAAAGGTTAGCTAAGAATTATTATAAAACATTGAATAACATATTTATATTAGAAATAAAAAATAAAATAAAATAATTATTAACCGTTTTTTCAATAAAACAAACTTATTATGTTAAGTTGGGTAAATTAATTAATTATTATTTAATTAATGTTTTTTTTTAATAAAACATAATTAAATAATGGTAAGGTTAGGTTTTCTGCATAGTTTTTTTTTTCGTACCTACATTTGATGACTTTATGTCACTTTTAAAAAGCTTGCCGATTCATAAGTGTATTGAAATATCACAGAACCATTTCACATAGATTTAAAAAGCGTGCCGATTCATAAGTGTGTTGAAATATCACAGAACCAGTTCACATAGATTTAAAAAGCGTGCCGATTCATAAGTGTATTGAAATATCACAGAACCATTTCACATAGATTTAAAAAGCGTGCCGATTCATAAGTGTGTTGAAATATCACAGAACCATTTCACATAGATTTAAAAAGCGTGCCGATTCATAAGTGTGTTGAAATATCACAGAACCATTTCACATAGATTTAAAAAGCGTGCCGATTCATAAGTGTGTTGAAATATCACAGAACCATTTCACATAGATTTAAAAAGCGTGCCGATTCATAAGTGTGTTGAAATATCACAGAACCCATTTCACATAGATTTAAAAAGATTTTATGTTGAGGATTTTTGTCTTTTGAAACCTTGTATAATTTTCTATATATCTATATAGAATTAACAGATAGTATTTCTTTTGTTCACAGACTCCATTTTAGGGTCCTGACTACCGTTTAGTTGATTATATTAATTTAATATTGTTATTATTAATAATTATAGTTTAAAAAAAAAACAATTATAGACATGATAGGTTTAGACTAAAGATACGTCAACTTATCAGAAAGTAAATCGATAAAGAAATCAAGATGAATGCGTTCATTAACAGAAGTACCACACTTCCGTCGCTTGATGTCTTGGAATGTCATTTATAATACCCGGAATTAATCTTGTATCAATTTGTTTATTTGCCCTAAGAAGGGTCTATCGATATTCGTCTCGTAACGTTTGGATCATTATCTCTTATAACGAGAATCTATCGAGAAGCTGTGGCATTTATCGACGACACAAAACACCACGCGCGGTAAAAGTAATTTAATACTGTATGGTCTTGTAAGCGTCGAAGGTTTTCACCATTATTTCTTCAAGACTTTCACACCTTTCAATGTTGGCTATTTTTGAGGTATTATTTGCTGCATTTTTCTCCTTTTGGTGACAATGTTTTGTAGGTACAGCTTTGCACTATTAATGATCAATTTTAATGCGTAATATGATATTGTCAGGGATTCGTAATCAGGTAATGTTAATGTTAAAGAAAGACTTTAAACAAAAATAAATTTAAATTACAGGAAAATTTCTGAGGAGGGGTAGGAGTAGGGGTAGGGGTAGGATTAGTGGTAGGGGTAGGAGTACGGGTAGGAGTACGGGTAGGGGTAGGAGTAGAGGTAGGGGTAGGAGTAGGGGTAGGGGTAGGAGTAGGGGTAGGGGTAGGAGTAAGGGTAGGGGAGGGGGTAACATATCACAACCTCAAAACTTTACTCAAATCATTCATAACCCGTAGATTTTTTACCAGGTCAGGGACATCCTAGGAAGAAATATTTTTCGGATCGAGTATTGTCAAAAGTTGGAATAAGACGAAAATAATATGCTTCTCTTATATCGTATATTATGTTAGATGTAAGCATGAGAATATTGATAATGAAAGAAAGCAGTGTATGCCAAGAAGGAGCCGGTAAGTTTTCCACTCACTCTACTATTCTAATCTGTAACTTGTTACTAAGTTATAAAATTGACGAGTTTTGTGAGTAATTTATTCTCTCGTTATAAGTCTTTTAAGAGATAGAATCCCTGAAAAGACTTTTTAATTTTAAAATAAAACAATATCTTAGTTTACTTTTATTTTTTTTATATAGTTCTTGCCAATCGGGTTTCGCTACCGTAACTTCTTCGGGGCAGTATACTACTAACTACGATACACGTGTGTTATAGATTATTACAAAAAGGTGGGAGACCCCGGAGAGTGGTAGCAAATATAGGAGACTGGCAAGGAAATCTACTTAATATTTGGGAATATTTTAAGTACAGAGCTTTTAATTAAATTGACTTAATTATACAAAGGATAAAAGCTAATATAATACTCGAACATCTGGCAAGCCATAAAAGCTGAGAGCAAGCCATAAAAAATATCATTATGGCTGTCACACGAAACCATTAGCAATGACAGTCATAAGTGGGAGCTAAATCATTTTGCCAATTTTAAGTCTCTTTCCGCGCCTGGACAGTGCGTTAATTGGTTAGTAATTACTAAGTTACCGTTATGTAGCAATTTAGTTGACTGGATCAGAAACTTTTGTCTTTTTAGTCAATAGCCCTCTCTATCGCTACGCGCGCACCCTTGTAGTTAGGTGGGGGCTGCAGTCCTTGTACTGTCAACGTTTGGACACACACTTTCTACTTAATCATTTGAGTCTACATAGTTGAATCGAAATATTCTCACCGCTGGGCGCGGAACCTCTATTGATTGCTCGTGTGGATTGATTTCAGTCCTAGAGGACTGAAATCTTTTTAATTTCTGTCGTTTTTTCGGATTCGTGGTTCATTTTGGGATGCGTTAATATTATCTTCTTCAATGATTATAAATTATTTCAATCTATTGCGTTGGACCCCTTTGAAAACTTTTGTGAACCAAACACCTGCAGTGGAATTCAAAAGGAATGCGCGCGACTGAAATGGAACATCGACAAATTCTTTCAAAAACCCTTCAACATCATGGGCGTAAATAAATATCTTCTTAACGGTCAGCATCCAAAAATACACTCTTTATTGTCTGCTAACGTAAGAAATACTATAAATGATTTTTCTGTAGGTTCTATTCGGGTAGTTGGGAAAATGCATAAGGTTTCAAAATTCAAAAATCCTCGCATTGTAATCTTTTAATTTCTATATAAAAATTTCAAAAAAACGTTCGAAATTGCCTTCACTTGTTTTCAAACTGCACTTATTTTCAGACATTTAGTATGTTTTTGTACATAATTTTAAGGATTACAATTTGTCAATTTTTGAATTTTGAAACGTAAAACATTTTACTAACTACCTGTTTAGAATTTACATAAAAATCATTTGCAGTATTGCTTGAGTTAGCAAACTACGAAGTGTTTTTCGTGGCTATTTTTAAGTGCTGACCCTTAAATTTATTAACAATTTAAATCTAAGAATCTATTCCTGATGTGTCATCAATATCGCCTATTAGGTGACTTTAACTGGGTGATGGAATTCGGATGAGGAGAAATGTCCTCATTAATGTGACGATAATGGAGATTCTTCGATGAGGCATAAAAAAATCTTTAACCGTGGAATGGAATCGAGGGGTAAAATTTATTCTGTCCAACTTCAAACAACATTTTCGCTGAAGTGCCGACCGATCACGCTATCCTTCTTTAAAATAAGCTTTCCTTGAGTTCTTTCCTCAGCAATGCGTTTGTCTTCGTAGAAACAGGCTGCACCTTTTTCTCGTAGGAGGGTTTCATGTTTTTTATGAGAATTTTTTTTTCTTTTATTGTATTGTGGAAACTCTTGAGTGAAATTTACTGATCGCTTCTCACGCTCAATAAACAAGCGAATCATGTCTATGAATATTTCTAGTCAATTTAAGCAATAAATATTTTTTTTTTATGAATGTTCGCAACATTTAATACGGTAAACGACAAAGATTAATCAAAGATATAAGAAAAACTATTATTTTAAAATGAGAAGAAAATATTGTCCATAGAAGCGAAGCTAATAGTTCACAATTGAGTGCTGATACCATTGTATGGCATTGAAGCGTGGAACTGGCAGAGGAAGGATGAAAATAGACTGGTTGCTTTAGATGTGAGATCTCTGAGGCGAATGTGTGGTAAAACCATGTATGAACGTGTGACATATGTTGATGGCTGATCTAAGCGTAATGAATAAGATTAAGAAAGGGACGATTAGATGGTTTGGGCATGTAAAGGAATGAGTGCAATGATGACGCGAATGTCAATGGAAGATCGAGTGAATCAACTATTTGGGTCGGGCCATGTCAAAAATCGGAATAACGGAAGAGAATGTATGAATGTGAATGAAGCAAGAAGTGTATGAGAATATAAATTTGTTTGGCGGTGCGTTCTTTCTGCCTACCGCTGCGGAGAAGCGGCGTGATGGTTAAACGTTGGTTAATTAGATAGGAAGAAAACATACTTCTCGATTTCATTAATGGGTATCAAGGGTTAAAGTAAATAATTCTAGATCAGATGAACCTCTTTTTTAGATCTGGTAATATATTCCTCAGCGGAATCTTAACTTCGGATAGACGCCAGTAATCCAACTGAATCCGATACGATGATTATCAAAATATCTGTGAGAAATTTAAAAAGTAAACTGTTACATTTTTCAAATACCAAATGCATGTAAATCTTTTTTCTTTCTGGTACTCTCTCTTATCGAAGGTTGGCCATCATTAGGACATTTTTTTCTTTCCAAGTTGTACCCCGGAGCAATTCAATCATAGATGTTTATGGTAAAAATGAAAATCATATGGAAAATGGTTATTTTCCAGTTCGGCTGTTTTGTAGTATGTTGCCTACGATTTGTATTTCAAATTACACAAAAAAAATTAAAAAGGTATACAAACGATCTTAGCCTTATTTATCTCAAAGCTATATAATTGTGTATCTTTAATAATTAAGAATTTAAATCCTATCGCCAACATTTGACATATATTATTGTGCTTCCTATATCAAGCTAATAGGGCTAGTTTTGTAGTACTTTATATCACTTTTGAAGTGTGCCGAGTTATCTGTTTTTTTTAATGTTTTTTTTTTTTTTTTTAATTTAATATAAATCAAATTTTAAAATGTAATTATTAAGTTCTTCGAGTAATTTTAGTTTTTATTAATATGACAGCTATTTCGGCGTTGAAGGCTTTTTTTCAAACTGTGGTTAATCCATGATGTCACGACTTATTTTAATGATTTTACAATGATTTTATTTACTCACGTCCAATTCTTATTTGGATGGGTTTTTAAAAATAATGATTTATTATCGGTAAATCGATCTAGTTAGAAAATGATTAAAATTCACTATTCTGTGAAGTTTTTACGTTAATAATGTGGTTTCCCCGTATTTAAATGATAATGTTTTCCTTATTGATTTAAATGTTGTGTTGGTGATGTTAACATACTGAGAAGCGGTGAATAAATAATTGTCCTCACTTTATTAATTATTCTTATATTAGGATTATTCTTTCGCTTATTAATTTCTAATTGTTCAAGTAAATTTAATCTAAGACCCTTTCTTTCTATATGTAAGGGTTTAGGATCGCTGTTATCAAGCGAGACGTGATTATTCATCCGTTGTTTATCACGGAACACTTTCAACAGTATATTTAATATGCTTTGTAGGTTATATATAACAAGTAAAGGGGTGGCTGAAAGAAAATATGGGGTCTCCTGCACGAAAGATATTTAATGTCTAATGTAATATATTTTTTCGTGTACATAAATATGATTAATTGATAAACTAAAGTTCTTAAAAACTTAAGACAAGATTTTTGTGGATAGCGCAAAGGGTAACAATTATTTTTATAAACAATAATTATTAGCCTGAAACACTCATCCAAATTGAAAAAAACCTTCCGAGAAAAGATAAATGTCGCCGACAGGACTCGAACCTGCACCCTTCTGATTGCCGGTCAGATGCTCTACCGTTGAGCTACGTCGGATTATCGCAAACCCGCCAAGTTAATCAATATATACTAGTGTTTCATTCAATAATTACTGTTTTTATTATATTTTCACCGGTAAACAACCAACTTTATTAGTATGAGAAAGCCTTGTAACGGCTAAATCCCTCAAATAGAATCTCCGGACATCAGAAGGGTGCAGGTTCGAGTCCTGTCGGCGACATTTATCTTTGCTCGGAAAGGTTTTTTTCAATTTGGATGAGTGTTTCAGGCTAATAATTATTGTTTATAAAAATAATAAATATGATTGTTTAAAATAAGAAATCTGAAGAAAATTAAACCCTCATGGGCACAGACTGGTGCGTAATATAAGTACAAAATGTCAGAAATTGAATGTATATTATTTAGATTAGAGAAAGAAAGCACACAATTGGTAATGGAAATGTTGGGATTGCTTAAAAGCAGTATTAATTATAGTTATCTGAAACCGATTAGCGAATAAGAAATTTGTACATAATATAAACAGTAATAACAATTTTAGTTAGAAATGGCGTCGTATTTTATTAAATTATCTCATTGCTTTTTTGTTCTATGTTGATGGCCTCCATGGTCGAGGGGTAAGGCTATCGACTACGAATCCGAAGGTCGCGGGTTCAAATCCCGGGGTGCGCAAGTAAATTTTATTTAATTAATTTGTATTGTTTCACAATTAATTCATTTAAAAATAATATATTGTATATTTGCGCACGTTTCAGAGTGGAAGATACTCTCATTATCGCCCTGGTGAAAGACCACCATTCAGAATTGGAACGTTGCTTTATTATTTAGATATATTTAAAAAAAATTAATGTAAATTAGTTTTTAAAATTGTTTCTGTGTTTAGAGATAGTAATAATCGTCACAAGGCATTACTTTCGCTGTAAAATCAATTACGGCACCTAAATGACAAGCAAAATTCACAATTTCGTAACTTTATTCCAAAAAAATAAATAATCTCGAGCAAGGCCGGGTACTCATCAGCTAGTTTAAAATAAAATTTAACGCTCTTGTATTGTGTGATTACTTCAAGCGATTAAACTATTTTTTTTTTTTTTTTATTCATCCAAAGAAAATAAATACAAACATGGTAAAATAAAGAAAGAAGCAAAATATGTAGTCCTGCAAAGCGGTCACATGACAGCTTGTCTGCAGGTTCTACAAAGATTAATTAGTCCTAATAGTAATAGTAATATGTATTAATCTTAAATAAAATAGGTACTTACATTTGACGTTAACATTATAGGTACATTAACTTAGCCATTAAGTATACATAGATAAAAATTTAAAGATACAAAGAAAAAATTTAAAGATACAAAGAAAAAATTTAAAGATACAAAGAAAAAATTTAAAGATACAAAGAAAAAATTTAAAGATACATAGATTGCTCATTTAAAATCCATAACTTCATCGATTTCACGCAAAGCCTCTCACTTTCCTCCAATTTATAACTTTCATTAAATTTATTGAAAATCACTGGCACTATGTATTCAAGAGTTCGACCTCCATATTTATTTGAAATTTTTGGAATTTTTAGGCCTCTTCTTTCAGTGAATCTAGTGCTGTGTTTATGCACCAGTGGCTTTTTGTATTGGCTTTCTCCCACGTTATCTATAATAGTGATGTACCATAGGAGACCTTTTACAGGAAGTAGGCCCTCAGCACCGTATAATATTTTTAAATTTTTTCTTTGTCTGTATATCTTTGGTGTGACAATTTTTTTTAACTATCGCAGTTTGTAAATTTTGGACATACTTAATATACGTAAAGCTTGTGTGACCCCAAGTTCGTATTCCATATCTCAGAATGGATTCTACCATGGAAAATATATAAGTTTAAGTGTGCCATGTGGCAAGACAAATTTTAATTTATAGAAGCTACTCGATATAGATCGGAGCTGGTTACATATTTTGGCCACTTGCGTGTCCCACTTAAATTTATTATCCACTAATAATCCCAGATAAGCATAATCGTTTGTAAAATCGATCGTGTCGCAGTCACAATTTTTTCAATTTTTTTATGTATGCATTCAAAATGATGTGCAATTGGTTTTGGTAAATTCCACATTTTCACACTCGGTGACCTTATATACATACATTTGGTTTTCTTAACATTAATAATTAGTCCTACATCATGCGCCCATTTGAGAAGTTCATTAAAGTCTAATTGTAAATCTTGAAGAGCTATTAAGGGATTTTCATTTGATACTACAAGTGCAGTGTCATCTGCGAAAATGAATCTAAGAGCTTTTTTAAATAATTTGGACATAGCAGTAACATATATAATGTACAATTTAGGACCTAGAATTGACCCCTTTGGTACACCTGATTTTACATATCTACATTTACTCATTTCATTTAAAATCTTTACCTTCATTTTTCTATTCGAT
>JAHDVE020010392.1:0-83640 GCA_022606495.2 Halesus radiatus
AACTATCTCAAAGCTACGTTAAAAATACTCCGGCTCTTCACATCATTATGCTAAAGAATACTGGTATTTGCATATTTATAGAGTTCGTGGAATAAAAAATACTTTGAAGATTTATGGAAAAAACATTTCAAGAATTAACATTTTAACAAGATCAAATTTACTATCAAGGAAGCGATAAGTGAACTTATAAAACTAAACACTAGATAATTTCTGACACTTAGTAAAAACGTAGTTTTTCTAGGAAAATTCTTTCAGTAAGAGCAATTCTGTGGTATAAAATTATATTTCAGCACATTAATGACCCTATTGTTAAGTTAAATTAACCGACAGGTGGCTTGTGTGAAGGAGAAGGAGAGGAGGAAGGTTGGGAAAGAGCGGTTACGGGAGACAATTCATTGGTTTAGACTTACCCTGGGGGTGGTGTCTTGGCAGGGAGCTCGGCTCTGGACATTCGACTAGCTCAGTTTCGGCAGGCCAAGAATCTCCTCTGCAGGGTCGTAGGCCGATAGGCAGTCTTATAATTGGGGTCGGGGACTCTAATACTACGCCAAATGATTCTACTAAATGCTTTCAGACTCAGAGTTTATTCAGGGGAAGGTACATACATGGTAAGTTATGCTACAATAATCGACTGCTAACCTAACCTCGAATGGAAGTTACGGGAGATTGTTCTCTCTGATATTCTCTAAACGGGCATGATAACGGGGACTCGAATAAGTTACAACACATAAGAAGAAATACAAAGTCAGCTTACAGTCATGGTCGTGGCGGCAACAAGGGTCCAGGTGGAAGTCTTGGGTTTGGACATCAGTACACTGAAGTTAAGTTACTGTTACGGGCGAGTCACCATGTTTTGGTGCTCTGTTGTTATAAACAAAAGCATCTCGCACAGTGGGCGTTAACCCAGCATGCATGATAATATGGCGTTACAATTTGCGGCTACCAAAATGGCCTTTTAGCGCGCTCTTTTTAGAGACGCAGTTATGGAACGAAAGCGGTGGGCAAGAGGGAAGAAGTGATTCGGAAGCCGGATGGGAAGGAAGTGCCCGAGCGTGGGCGTGCAAGCTGCCGTTGTGGTAAACGTGGCAATGGCGTCGTTTTACCGTTTGTTCACGAGTAGCTAGAGTCCTCCTAGGATCTTTCTGTCGTTACGTAACACTATATATAGACTAGAGCACACTTAAAACACTCGCCTTAATTTTAATGAAGGATTAATGATTTAGGAATCATTAATCCATCAAACAAATATGAATGAGGAAAGTTAGTTTACATTATTTCTAGTTGTTTAAATATGTTACCTGCTTAAATTTAAAATTGTTTTGAAATAAAACGGTTAATAAATATATTGAAGACTTGGCTAGCTGAAAGAAACTATTTGTACTAAATAATTAGGAAATATTATTTTATGTACTATTTACTGATATTATTTATATTTTCACATTTTTTATAGATATATGTAGCAATATTTTAAAGTACTATTATTATGAAATATTTACGTTTAAAGATTTAAGTTTCTTATATTTTATTATTATATATATATTATATATATACATAACATTTTTTTTATTTTTTATTTAACTGCCTAAAGTAATCCTTAGAGGGACTTTTTAACTCCTGACGTTTTAGACAAATCACACTTTTCATCTTCAGAGGCCTTATGGCTTGAGTTTTGTTTTGAACCGCGTGTAAACCGAGAAAATTATTCTACATCTTACACCCGTGAAAATCTCAACCATAACATATATATATAAATTAACTGTAAATTTACTACAAGTTTTTGAATGACAAGCACTCTTTGACTAACGTGTCAAATTACTAAAAGTTAATGTCAATTACTAGATACGTTTGTGGGGTGTGAAAATATATTTAGACAGAAGTGTCAATTGAAATTTAAAAACAAGAATGGGATTCTTTTGTATGAGCCTAAAAAATGTAAGATTTTTCGGATCGATAACTTTTAACTTTGAAGTCAAAGTAAGTCGTTCGCACGTGCCGTTTGGGTGTCAATTCGACGCACTATGACTCACATTATAATCAACTAAATTAGACTGTCGATCAAACCGATCGATTCAATTCAACAAAAACTTTATTGAAAAGGGTTCGCATTCATCAAGTTTGGTTCAACTGCCAATCAAGGGGGAGTTGATCAACAAAAATTGAATGGTGTTACCCAGTTTTCGGGAATAAATAAGTTCAATAAAATTTGTCAAAGTCAAATTAAAACCGCACGTGGAGGGTATTATATATAATATTTATGGAACCTACGGATATTCTATTATTGTGTTGTGAGGGAAGCTAAAATATTTTAGAAGGTTTCATAAAAAATAAAAATTATCGTGTATTAAAAAGAATTTTCTAAATACATGTTACTGAAAATATTTTTACTAATCAATTGCTTGTCGCTCAACAGTAAATATTAAATAATCCCTAAAAATAATAGAGCAAGAGCCCAACGGCTCCCAGTGGGACTATGACATTCCTAATTTGGCGTATTCTGAAGGAAGTACGATGAAAAAGGAAAGAAAATAGAGAGGTAACAGAAGGGAGGCAGTCTAGAAACAGAAATGAAAGATAAGAAGAGAACCTGGGGGGAAACAAGGGAGACAGAACGGAAACGGGAGGGCTAGAAGGAAAAGAGAAGGGAAGATAATAAAAAGAGAAGGGAAAGAGAAGGGAAAAAAAAGAGAAAGAGAATTGAAATATAAGAGAAAGAGAATTAAGAGATAAGGATAAGAGAAGGGAAAGAAAAGGATAAGAGAAGGGAAAGAAACGGATAAGAGAAGAGAAAGAAAAGGGAAATAAATAGTACGGAGGAATATTGTAAGAGAGTACCTGGTTATTCAGATGTGGTCACAAAACTTTTTCTGCTTATTTTACAGTCAATTGTTACATAAGTAAACAATATTTTATTATAATACAGATGTTGTATTATTTTACACCAATATATTAAAGAGATTACAGGTGTACAATATATTACAGTAAATTAGAAATGATAAAATATATACATAGACAAGTATTAGAGTTAACAAATAGTAGAACAATCGTGAAAAGTTGATAGGAAAGTATAAGAAGACATGGGGGGCAGTTTTACAACTATCTTGCGACATGGGTCAACAGACAGTCCCTAAACTGTCTATAATGTAGTGTCAAGTAAGAATGATGTGTGGTACTGTAAATTATTTATGTATTATACTCTTACATGGCCAATACAATTTCAAGAAACGCATATTGCGATTAGAATATGTATCTAACACACAATTAAAACTCCGATGCTAATCAATCCATCAAAAGACAAAAAAAAATCTTCCCTCGCATATTTATGCAGGAGAATTTGTCCGTTAATTTCACCATTCTGCGGCCACAATGTCCGCATTGTGCCCGCCTGACAAAAACTACTCACTATGACAGGAATGTTGTATAAGGAAGGCGGGTGTAATTATATGAATTTCCAGTGGACATCGCCTCCCTGGCGTGTGACTGAGAGTACATTTTAAAGAGCTTAAAGGCGAATATGGAACGATAGAACGGAAGGGATCGAACAATTTACTATCTACAGAATGTAAGTGTCCAAACATATCGTCTTTAAACGCATACAAAAATGTTATCAATCTCTTCCTGCTATAATTGTATATTTTCTCCATTTTCTTTTTCTTACATGACTTATAATTTTTATTAAACTTACCTTCAATATCCATGTATAAATGCAAATATTGTTTTTTCTCTCAACAAAAAATTATTAAAATAATCATGCAAATTTTTAATCTTTAATTTTATCTGCTTTTCTTCTACAATCTTATTAGTATTATACAGTTATTATTTTTTAGTAAATATTCGCTTAATTTTTAAACTTGTAAAGGTGTAGATATAAGGAATATAGGTATATATAGGTATGTATGTATATAAACAAATATGAAAATAGAAAAATTAATTCCACGAAAAAGAAATTATTTTTTTTACTCCCACTAACTAATACCAAGTATACCCACGAATTGGCCTTACCTATGTGGGATTTTTTGCTGTATATACAATATAGATAAATTTATAAACATGTTTTCAAATATATATAATTAAATTTAAAAAAATGTATATAAATAAAAAAAAGTTTATGACCTTTGTACCTATGTTTATATAAATGTATGTATCAGAAAAATTATTAATAACTACAAAAAAATAATAGGCTTGACTTTAGTAAAGGACGGTTAGACGGCTGAACCTTTCGACACGGTGGCTTCAGTTAGTACTGGGCCACCCAGTTGTGTTGGGCGGACCTAAATAATGAGAATTTTGTACAATGGGGAACTGATTTTCAAGATTTTGCTGGACTTTGCTCCAGTTTTGGACCTAACGGTACATTTTAAAAGATTTTTAATATATTGCTGGACTTGGTCAGTTATAACGCAGTTATTTTTTCTGATGTGTCACTTCACAAAAGCGCCCCTGTCTCTATGTGGAGCATATACAGAGAAATTATATCGCCGCCCGGTTTGTCAACGTTGTGAGGCGGGTTAAGGAGGGGGTTGTAGGAAATTATATGTTAATACGGGTCCCGAAGAGGCCCAGATTACATGAAGAAGAAAAGACAGATGCCGGTAGCTCGTTCTACATACGAGCCGATTTACACAAAAACGAGTCGGCGAAACGATCAGTTTTTTTTTTTTTTTACAGTAACTCCACACAGGAGACCAAGGAGGAAACAATTTCCCTCAAGGCCTATATCATCTTTGGGGATGCTGTGTGGAGGATCTTTTAGAGGATAGGAAGGAGTGAACTTGGGTCTTGAAGAGACCCATGTTATAGAATGGAGGAAACACAGAGGCCGGCAGATCATTCCACAGCCCAGCTGTTGAACACAAGAACGAGTCGTAGAAGCGACCCGTTCTCATGTGACAAATGTCAACCGTGTGCAAATGTTGGGCGCGCGTTTGGCGTGTTTCCCGACTATGCACCAGTGCCGAAGGGATCAATGACGCTAGTTCTTCGGAGCATCTTCCATTAAAATACCGGTAGAACAAGGACAGCATTCCCACCCGACGTCTGTGCTCCAAAGATTGCAACCCATTTGTTAAGATAGGCGGATCTATCAAACGGACCGCCCGTTTCTGCACAGAGTCAAGGTTTTTTTTCAGATATTTTGGGACTCCCGACCAGAGCTGCCAAATTCTACAATAGGGCGCACTTGCGATTTGTACAGGGTCAGCAGTTGTGTACTATTAAAGTATCTGCGGGCTCTGTACAATACGCCCAGCTTCTGAGAGGCTAACTTTACTCAGGTTTCGATGGAGCCCCCATACCTGAGCTGATCACTTAAGGTTACACCAAACATATCAATGGAGGGCTTGTTGGGAAGATTGCTTCCATTAAGGGAGACTAGATTGTCATTTCGATCCCTCTTAGACGTAATCGGACATGATTGGGTCTTGGAAACATTAAATTCGACGAGGTTATTCTTACCCCAAGAGGAGACCCTCTCGAGGTAACCGTCCATTCTCTGCCTCAAGGCCCTCCGAGCCGTTAGAGTTTGTGTGCCCTTTGGGGGCTTGTCAAACAAAAAGCAATCATGGACTGTACTGTCATCCGCGTAACAATGGATTGGTGCACGTGTCAAGAGGTCATTGATGTGCAACAAAAACAATGTCGGAGACAGAACCGATCCTTGTAGGACGCCAGCATTTATTGAATGCGAGGAAGAGATGAAACCATCAGCAACCGTCTGAATCGATCTCTCCCTCAAAAAGTCGGCAATCCACGTACACAAGGAAACGGGAAGTCCGTAAGAAGGCAGTTTGTTGACAAGTCCTCGGTGCCAAACCCGGTAAAAGGCCTTAGAAATGTCCAGTGAGACCGTTTGAGTCTCACCATAACGTTCCAGGCACCGTCCCCAAACATGCGTCACATACGCGAGAAGATCACCGCACGAGCGGTTCCGCCGGAATCCATACTGGCGGTCGTTAATGATTTTGTTCTTCTCAAGGTATGTAAGCAGTTTGTCGTTGATCACACGTTCCATCACCTTGGACAGAACTGATGTGATCGCTATGGGGCGGTAGTTGGCCAGGTTGGAGCGGTCACCTTTCTTAGGTATAGGATGAATGACCGCTTTTTTCCAACCAGAGGGCACAGAGCCACATTTCAGGGACATTTTAAAGAGCTTTGTTAAAACTGGAGCGATTTCTGCACCTCTGCAATACCAGGGCAGGTATTCCGTCAGGCCCACTAGCTTTATTAACATCGAGCCCCCGTAAGACAAGGAGTACATCCCGATGCCGTATCCTCAGCTTTTTCATATAGAAGCCGCAGTGAGGAACCGACGGCGGGATGGCACCCCGGTCGTCGAGGGCCGAGTTTTCTGCAAACATTTTCCCTAAAAGGTTGGCCTTTTCGGTAGCAGTGTTTGCTAGTGAACCGTCAGGTCTGGTAAGAGGCGGCAGACTGGATTTGCAGAAATTGCGACCTATGGAGCCCGCTAGCGACCAGAACGCCCTGCTGCCATGCGGGCAGGCAGCTAGCTTTTTACTGATCTGTAGGTCGTGCTCAAATTTTGACCTATTGATGATTCTCTTACTGTCCTTTGCCAATTTGTTATATGCTGATCTGTTTTCTGACGTTCGAGATGTGTTGTAGGCTCGGTAAGCCGCGTTTTTTCGTCGAACTGCTTCGGAGCATTGTCGACTGAACCACGGCTTTGAACCTACGCCAGTTTCTTTAATGGTTGATTGAATGAAGCCATCCATCGCAGATGTGATGACTTCACTAATTTCCTGGGCACATCTGGACGGATTCGAAGTCTGAAAACAGACAGCTGACCATGGGAAAGCATTAAAATGCGCCCGCAGACCGAACCAATCTGCTGACCTATAGTGCCACATTTTTCTCTTCAGCCTCTCAATTGGGGGTCTGAAGTTAATAGGGATTGATGTCGTCACCAGGCAATGGTCGGACGATCCTAAAGGCGCTGCGACATCAATCCCATAACCACGTGGCTCGGTGGTTAAAAATAGGTCTAACAGATTGGAGCGGTGAGTCTGGACATCAGGAACCCTCGTAGGCTCCTGAACCAGTTGCTCCAACCCATGGCAAAGGGCAAAGAATTCCGCCTGTCGGCCAGCCGAGTTTGTTGAACATGAGAACTTCAACCACGGTTCATTATGAACATTGAAGTCCCCAGAACAACAAACTCGGCCGAAGGGTAGCGGGGTAAGAGGTCATCAATAGTTTCGCTCAAATGTTTAAATAGCTCGGATGAGTCTGATTCGCTGAGGTTTGGTGAGCGGTACAAACACGCATAAAATCTTACCGTACTGGCAAGACTGACGCGCACCCACATTACGTCAAATCTGGAATTTTCCAGACTCAACAGTCGCACACAGTTGACGTCAGCTCGGCTATACAAACAAACACCTCCTTTAGGTCTGAACTTGCCTACGAGGGTGAAGCCCGGGCAGTCCAGATAGGAGGCGTCTGGAGGCTCAGCTATCTGCGTTTCGGAGAGGAATAAAAGGTTTGGGCGTTGGGATTGAAGGTGATGATGGACAGAATTTAAATTTTTGTGCAGGCCTCGAATGTTGGTAAAATTTACCAACATTTTTGGCCTGCACCGGGGACGCCTACTACTCGCCGTTGTAATGATGTTATTATTGTTTTGTGATTCCATGTTTTTAAAATTATTTTTGGGGGTTTTATAGGAAAGGGAAAGCAAGGGAAGGATTAGGTATAAAGGGTGGGTAGGAAGCTGGGGGTCAGGGTATCCAGGACTGACGGACGTATGAATCCATCCCACCGACTGCGGTGCAAGGCTATGGTTGGGAGAGTCTGGCTGGGAAGGGCTCCCAATGCGCCCCAAACGCTACTGCTGGGTCCCCTCCGGTCACGAATCGGCACAACAGCAGCGGCGGGGTTTTTACACTCGCTGGTGGGGCAGCCCACCCTCAGTCGTGAGCCTGGGGGTCGGGCCCCTGTACTATCGAGCGGCCTGGACAACGGTAGCCAGTTGTAAAGGGTCTCCCTCAACCATTCTCTCCCGATCCGACCCACCACGCAGTAGGTAGGCCAACGCATCCGCTGCCAAGACCTGGACAAACCTTACCCCATGAACCCGGGCACCCCTGCTAAGTCACCAAACGTAGCGAACCACTTGGGATGACCTATGGCAGAGGTGTTGGTCATCCAAAAAAATGGTTCCCGGGGCGGCGGTACCCATACCCGCCTCCCAAATTTAGTGAAGTTCTCATGAAGCCAACATCAACTGTGAACGGGTGTTCCGCTCGTGTCCATCGAGTTTCACGCACGTGCATTGCCGCGGAGGGGATCAACGCTGCTAGCTCCTTCAAGCATGCTCCATTAAAATATCTGTAGAACAGACTCAGCATACCTACATTGCGTCTGTGCATTATAGATGGCAATCGGTCTGTTAACAACGGATTGTCAATCAGACGAACTTTCCCTAATTTGCACAGAAACAAGCAGGTTTATCAAATATTTAGGATCTCCAGCCCAGAGGTGACTTCCAAATTCAACTGCTGGACGTACTTAAGATTTGTATAGGATTAGCAGTTGTTCACTATTGAAGAATCTGCTAGCCCTATACAACTCGCTCAGTTTCTTGGAAGTCAGATTTACTCCCGCTCCCATAGAGCCCCGATACTTGAGCTGGTCTAAAATACTTACCTCAAGCATCTAAATGGAATCTTTATTGGGGAGAGTGCTCCTGTCGAATTACACCCGACAGTCATTGACCACATTTTTTGCGGAGGAGATCTGAAACGCTTGCGTTTTTGAGACGTCGAAGCTTACCAAACTGGCCCTACCCCAGGCTCGAACGTTCTCGAGGTGGTGGTCAACTTTTATCCTCAAAGCTATCCGAGCCGTTTGGACGTCAACAGTGGAAGGGGACTTGTCGAAAGGAAACTATCGTGAACGGTGCTGTCATCAGAATTTCAGTGTTAGTGCACATTCAACGAGATCATTTATGTGCAACAAAAACAGCGACGGTCACAGCACGGATCCTTGAGGTACGCCTGCATTAATTTGGTGCGGAGAGGGACAAGAACCATCAACTGCGGTTTGAATAGTTCTTCCTTTAAGAAAGTCCGCACACCAAATTTTCCAGGTTGGCTTATTTAATACGTTGATTTTATTCATTTTTAGAGATTTATTTATTTCTAGAGCTTCTAAATCATTTAGGCGTAGACCTATCCCTTTTCCATGGATTACATATATTACATATATACCAGAAGATTTCTGGAAGGAGTGATCTGTATCAATTAGTTGCAAAGCAAATTTAGAACCTACTCCATTCGGGCAGCTCAAGTGTTCTGTCACCCTTGTATTAACATTTCTTGCAGTTTTATCTGCATTAAATGCTGGGCGATCATTACACCTAAACTTACAAACACCTGAATGGCTTATGTTATCATCTGTATCCTGAGTTAATTAAAAGTTTACCTAAATTGTTATTAGTGTAAATAATAGCCTTAATATGTGATGAAAATTTAGACACACTCAAACACGAAAAATTATTAACATATGAAATTCTAAGCCAGCCATGGTTTTGATTATTTTTAATGACTTTAGTATTGGGCACACAGTGCCGTAAAAACTTTGTAAAACATAATATTATATAGCAATAATTCACAGTCCCGTAATGAGTTGAATTGATAACTCATGGGAATGTCTTATCTCTATATATACAAATGAATGTGTGTCTGTCTGTCTGTGCTCGATTTTCTCGAAAATTACTCTACCTGTATCGAACGTGGTCATTTATTTAATTTTAGTTTAGCCAAAATTTATGTTTTCATTTGCACGATGAAGCGAGATTTGTGGAGTTGAAACTTAAAAGTGTAGGTGTAATCACATCTCTTCATCGTTTCTACGCCACTGAATGACGTTTTTTTCGTGACGTGACGCTACTGACCATCAACAGGATATTTCCCCAACACCCCGTCAATCCTACCCCTGGCCTGGCGACGCTCTCGGGTCTCGGGTCGGGCCCTGATTGGTCAGGCCGTTTCATACACTCCAGGCGGGCTCTATTTTTAACTATTTTCGATAACTGTAATTTTTTGTAAATGATTCCCGCGGAGACGGTGGCAGGTTTTAATAAACGAATTTTGTAAACATGTTCACTAGTCTTCGCGAAATCATAAAGTATTAACGTATTTGTCATGTATATGTCAACTATACTATAATCCGGCGGCAAAGTTTCACCACACAACTTTGCTGGCAATTTTGAGACGTAAATATTTTTTTTAATTCTGTAAATAAAATTCTGTTGGAAAGCGAGAATGGTTTAATCGAAGCGCAAAGTAGTGGGACATAGCCTGATTTTTTGATCTAGTTGATTCAAGATTGTCTCTGCTCCCTGCGGACCGTGAAATAACTCGCGGGACAAACCACCCGCCGAGCCGGACGTCACCGCAGGGAAGTACGAGACAAGATCACAAAACTTAAAAAATCAGTGTTTTTTTACCTTCGCCTGCCTGCTTCCTTCTTCACTGGATCTTTTCCTTGAATCGGACTTCTCCCTTCGCTCTCTGGCCCTCTCCTGTTTTGACTCCTACCATTCCTCCCCAAGCAAAAGTCGTTCGCCTTTCTCAAGGCGCCCCTACCTAACTCCTTCCCTGAGGCGTCGAAGCGGCCAGCCCGGCCACTTCTTCTTCTTCGAAACGTGCGGCAGGTTTTTACAGGACCTGTCCCATACACTACCGGTTTCGCTGAAAATAGCACAATTTGTTCTTATCAGTGTCGGGGAGGTTTAGAGAGTAGTTTGAATGACATTAAATATGTAAAACTGTTGCTGTAACGTTTTAAAATTAGTACGAAAATATTACGATGTTGTATTGAGGTTAGCCCATAGATATACCACTGTGGTTAATCACAAATTACATATTCAAAAGAAGAAAATTTGTTTGGGTAGAATATTTTCAAAACGGAAAACACAAGTAGGTACCTACTTAAAAACCTTATTATTTAGATACATTTTTAAAAATAAATGTTTGGAATGAAATAAAATTTTCAAATGAATGTTTCTTTTAAAAAATTACTTTCGCTGTCAAATCAATTATGGCACTCAAACGACAAGCAAGAATTCACAACTTCATAACTTTATTCCAAAAAAATAAATAATCCCGAACAAGGGCGGCTACACGTCAGCTAGTTTTGAAATACAAAAAAGATATATTTATATATTATTTTTTTTTCGAAGAATTCTTCTTCTAGAAGGTTTTCACTTTGTGATGTCATTATGTATTTTAATTAGACCAAAATAACTTTGTATACATCACTTTATTAATATACAATATTACTACATGTTTCGTGAGCGATGCTCACATCTTCAGGTATCAATGTATACTGTAATTTAAATTAAATTAAATCTTTGTAATTTCCAAATTATTGTAATTTCCTGATTGTAATTTCCTAATTACTTGTCTTTCCCCTACCACCCCTCCCCACTTAAATCTTTGTAATTTCCAAATTATTGTAATTTCCTGATTGTAATTTCCTAATTACTTGTCTTTCCCCTACCACCCCTCCCCACTTAAATCTAACTGTTCTATATTTTAATTGTTAACTTCAGTATACATTGATACCTGAAGATGTGAGCATCGCTCACGAAACATGTAGTAATATTGTATATTGATAAAGTGATGTATACAAAGTTATTTTGTTTTAATTAAAATACAAAAAAGATAATAATTTAAAAATCTTATATAATACTTTCAAACGGTTATATCTGGCATCATACACGACGTTCCTTTCTGAAATTTCTAAGTTGTATGTTACTGTTTTCAATCTATCTATGGAGCTTTGAAAAATCTTTTCTCTCTAAAAATAAATTACACTACGCTATATATATTTTTTTCCTCATTTTTCAAAAAGAAAAATATTTAGGAAAAGCTCAGGCAAAGATGGTTTTCATACCTAGAATATCTGGGTTTGAAGCCAAAAAGCTTTCCGAGTTACAACGTAGACCCTCAGAGTATCAACCGAGCTGAACATCAGTAAAAAAAATAGTTTTGGTAAATTCTAAAAAGGATTTTTATAACAAAAGAATAAACCCCGCGAAATGACGTGACGTACGAATAAAAACATTAATTTTGCCGCTTGTATAAAGAATTCAGTGAATCAAGTAATAAAAATTACCTAGCAAACTCACAAACTTCAACCTGTAGTATTTTCTTTTGTATTCTCCTGTCCGCAAATGTAATATCGCTTTAGAGGGTTTCAAAACCATTAATTTAATTCCTAACCACGAGAAATGGGTTGTCTCATATAGCTCACTACACAAAGAATAAAGAAAACTAGACCAGTCAAGCTTTATATTTGTCAAATAAATGTTTTGTATATTGTAAGTATTGTGTACATAATGATAAGAAAACCAGCATAACGTGCGGTTTTTTTAAATGAAATTAAGTACATTGCCGTTTGCTTG
Organism: Halesus radiatus; assembly: GCA_022606495.2. Classification (NCBI taxonomy): domain Eukaryota; kingdom Metazoa; phylum Arthropoda; class Insecta; order Trichoptera; family Limnephilidae; genus Halesus; species Halesus radiatus. Next base: position 12,431 of record JAHDVE020010392.1, read on the forward strand.
ATGATCCAGGGTGAGAATTAAGGAAGACATAGTAGAGGGAGACTACCTCTTATAGAAGGAGAAAATGAAGAAGAAGTTTACTTAAAGAGGTTGTGGTGTTGAGGTATGCCCCACCACTCTGTCTCGACATACCATACACCCATTGCCAGTGGCGCGCATTGCTCTATTTCCAAAGTTAGGCTGTGTCGAGTTTTTTTTAATGCGGGTATGATGTGTGCATTGAATATTACAAAACGGAATTTTTATTATCATCTTCCGGTGATTGTTGTGACCAACTGAATAAATGAGCGCATAAGTTTTAATGTTAGTCTTTAACCTAGCGGTGGTGTTGGAAACTAAAAAATAAAAATATGAATAACCATTAATCAAGAAGTAACACTATGCTTTTATTATAAAAAAAAAAACAATATAACATTGTGCAACAAATATTTGCAGTGCAAACTTAATGTTTCATTTAATTTTGGAGAAAGCAGTATGTGGATATTGCGGATGCATGGCTTTGCGTTATGTATCCCGTAAAAAAACTACAACGACGAAGTAAAATGTATGGCCACAAGGCAGGTTGCAACTAAAAACTATTCATTTGTCAAATATAGCCAATTTATTAATGCAGAACGATTTTGACATAATTTTTTTTTTCACTAATTTATGAATGAACCCTTTACCTTTTCAATTATTTTAAACGTTCAGTTTTCTTGGCGTAGACACATCTATTCAGCCTTTATAAAGTGTTTTTGAGGTGATTTTCTCACGAAAACGGCGCTATAAAAAAAAATCAATTTATTATTATTTATTTATGGACTGCACACCACTGCCCTTTGCTCCATTCAAATTCAAATATATGTAGGTACTTCTGTTATTCAGAGTCTAGACATGATCCGACTCAAATATTTGATCCAGTTGATCTTCTGGGTTGTCCCGGACTTTCTCTTCCATGATATTGCACGGCATTATCCTAACCCCTCTTTCTTTGTCCAAATGCTTTAATTTATATATTTGGATATAATTTTAAAAAATATGTACTTTTTTTAAAACTATCCGTAGGTTACCAATAAACTAGGAATATTTTATTTCCTCCTACGATTATTAAACCATCATTTTGAGCGGAAAATATCGCTCCTAAAATTATGGAGGACTTAGCAAATAGGGGGCTGAACCCATGACGAAAGGGTTGGAACCCAATACTTTAAACTTCTCGACTACTATCCGGTGTCAACGTATAGTTGTTAATATATATATATATATATTTTTTAATTATTTAAAAAAAATCTTCTTTATGTTGAGACTTTATTTTATTTAACTTAAAATAGAACACATGTATCTTGGGTTTCATGTATTCTTTATGAACATAATATCTACATACCATTAATCATTCAAATTTTAAAAATTACGACATTAAAAATTGCACTTTACGTATTTCGTCACTTCCTTCTTAAAATTCAAAAAAATTTCCTCCTCCTTTATGTTGGCCGGTATTTCTTTGAAGATCTTAATGGCTCTATATAGTAATAAGTTTTTGCGATATTGATTTCTTTCGAAATTTCATTTCTTTTTTCTTTTAGTGTGGTTATGTCTGTGTTTATGTTTGTTAATTTTTCTCAAGAATTCAGAATTTGGTTGGCCGTTAAACATTTTAAAGAAAAAAAGTATTTTATTTAAGTATATAATTTGCTTAAAGGATTGTACTCGTATGTTCAGATCCCTTAGCATTTTTTTTAACATTGAAATATTTGTTTCGTCTTAAAATTATTCTTGTACCTATTATTCAATCTTGAACGTGGAAAACAAATAGCTGGACAAAAAATAAGATATATTTATTAATTGTTTCTTAACATGTTAACATTTATCACATGAAATTATTTTTTTAACCTCACAGGGACTAAACCTGTATGGAGGTTAACGATGTGATAAACAAATACATTAATAAAAGTAGCACGAAAAGTAAAGACATGAAATATGATTAAAAATGATTTATTGTAATGTACCTATGATTTGATTATTGCAACCACACGTATAAAAAAATTAAGTTAAGCGTACCAACTTTAGGAAAAGACGATCGGGTGGTCGAACCTTTCGACGCAGTGGCTTTAGTTAGTATCGCGCAGACCAGTCGTGTAGAAGGCCCATTAATACTAGCTAGCAACAATATTTCGAGTGAATACCGAATACATGTTCAATTTATTCGTTTATTTACTTTGCTATACGCCGCCTAAAAGCTTCCAATATGCTCCATATAAGATAATCCTTTGAACTGAAGCGTATTTAAGCTCACTTGGGTTATTTATGGATCCAATATCACATCTAAACACTGAACACATTTATTGGCCGCGGAGGCTGATTTATACTGGCGCCGAGACCTATTTCCTAGAAGGCTTTTGTGGAATTTAATGAATCAATTTGCGGCCGTCATCCCCGGAAATGGCTACTCTCAGAAATTCGTTTCATTTCGTCTGTCATCGTTCCGGTTATTTTATTTTTTCTGAAATTGTGGAGGTGTTTTTGCGGGGTGTTTGCCACTCGCTGTTCAGTGGTTGACAGTGTGACCGTCTATGTCTAGATGTAAAATGAATTAATTCGCTCTTGAAGTAGCTTATTCATTTTTCTTTTATTGACAAATGCCGATATGTTAACAGTTTTAACGAATGAATACGTTATTTATTGATATTTCATCAAATTAATTAAATTTTTATTCGATTGTTTGCCACTTCCAATGCACATGTAAATCGTAGGCAAGCACAGCCTAAAATATACAAGTATTAATGTCCATATACCCACGGAGAAAATGCTTTTATTATTACTTTATTTAGCTTCTGCTTGTGAAAGAACGTGTTTATTTAGGTGTCATTATTGATTGTTTTTTCAAGTGGGATTTACAAATAAATAAAGTTGGTATACCACTAAGGTCAATTGTTAACAGATTTTTAAATTAAAATTCTTTGTTCCAATCTGTACACTTCGAATTTATTCGAAGTTTATTTATCATTAACTTAATCATTACAAATCATGGAATTACAGCCTGGGGACTTTCCTGTAAAACAAACATCAACCATATTCAATCAGTGCAAAATTCATTGGTTAAATTATTAGCTCATAAAAGTTTACACGAACAAAGCCACAATATTCCATAATTTTATCAGAGAGTCAACATTATTTCAGTAAGAGCAATTCTGTGGAACAAAATTATATTTCAGCACATTAATAACCCTATGTATTATACAAATAGACTAGAGCATACTTACAATACTCACAATTAATGAAGATACTTAAATTTAATGAAGGATTAATGGTTCCTAAGCAGACAAACAAATATGGAAAAAGAACTTTAGATCACATGATTCCTCGCTGTTCAAATATGTTACCTACTGAAATAATAAAAAAAATACATATATATATATATATATATATATATATATATATATGTATTAAAACTAAACTGGTAATAAATATATTGAAAACTTGGCTCTAGCTGAAAGAAACTATTTGTATTAGATAATTAGGAAATATTATTTTATGTGCGATTTATTGTTGTCTAATATTGTGTTCAAAATTTTTGTACTAATATTTTTGAGTAAGATTCTCACGAAATATTTATTATGTTTCAAGTTTGTTATATTTATATTTTTTTTTATTTCATGTATATATATATATATATATATTGTAACTTAACTTAACTGTAAATTTTGTATAAGGTTTTGATTAACAAGCTCCCATTAGACGAACTACTAAAAAGTAATTTCTCCAACGATGTCTCAAATTACAATAATAAAAAAGAAGAAAAAGCATTGAATATAATATGTAAGTCAACTCTCCTTCAAATCTGAAGCGATGATTCAATTGCTATGATCATACATACATCTACTTCCCATTGTCCTATTCGGGTCGGGAACCTATCGCATTGACAAGGCGCTTCCAGGCGTCCCTGTCCTATGTTACATTAACGGCATCCGTCCATTTTTTTTATATGAATACCGCACAAGAGTCCCAACTGCTCCCAACCGTCTGGAGCCAGTGAGACTATGGCATTCCGAATTGGGGAATGTTGTGAGGCAGAAGGTATTGGGGAGGGGAAGGAGAAGGGGAAGAGGAAAGTAGGGAAAATAGGGTAATACCTGGCTATTCAGATCTGGTCACCAAACACTAAAAGCCATTTCAAGCAACGTTTCAATTCTGAATGGTGGTCTTTCACCAGGGCGATACTGAGAGTATCTACCACTCTGGAACGTGCGCAAATACACTATTATTTTTAATTAATTAATTGTGAAACAAAACAAATTAATTAAATAAAATTAACTTGCGCACGCCGGGATTTGAACCCGCGACCTTCGGATTCGTAGTCGAAAGCCTTACCCCTCGACCATGGAGGCCGTCGAATAGTAGGTTTATAGGTTTATAGGTCCATAGTAGGTTTAGCCAATTCTTGCACAGCCTCTGGAGTTGCTTCTCCCACCTGTGTCTGGGGCAGCCCACTGGACTCTTCCCTCTGGAATAGCACACAGAATTTTCGGCGGAATTCGTCTGACATTCTTCATACGTGCCCAAGCTACCTTAGATATCCATCAAAAGCTTGAAAGAACTAAAGCGCAAACGTTCACTTAGTAAGTTCAATTACAGCCCTTTCGAAGTGTCAGGACCTAAAACTTGAAGTAAACTCCAGCGTGAATTAAGAACTGATAAATTACCGTCTTTATACTATTGTTCGAGTTTAGATATCGTTAGACTATATATTTATCTCACTCTTGACAGCGTGTCCAATAAATCTGAATCCTTTCACAGCCCGTGACATGCGTACGCTGTAAATGCAAAAGTTTTTTTTTACATTTCATTGCTTTGTTTAATTTATGTGAAAAGCAGAGAATTTTTAAAGAAATTTAACTGTTCTTTTCAAGTTATTTCTAGCTAATAATGTAACATTCTCAAATGAAGTTATTCAAATTAGCATGGAATGCTTTTTTAAATATCTCAAATACGACATTGTTATTTTATACAAGGCAGACAAAAATCTCAATATTCAACAACACTACGAGAGATTAACGCGTCCTAAGAATTACTCAGAACTAAACGGTAGGTAATACATTAATTTTAATCGCACACTTCACAGTTTTGTATTAAATTTACTAATTGTTTTTGTGTTTAATTCGTAGAACTCCATAGATTTAAAAAAAATTTAATTCAAATCAAATTTAATAATGTTATTACTAAGTTCTGCAAGTATTATTAGTTTTTATTATTGTGACAGCAGTTTCAGCATTCAATTCCACTTTCAAACTGAATTAAACGTCGAAACAGCTGTCACAATAATAAAAACTAATAAAACTTTCCGAACTTAATAATAAAATTATTGAATTTGATTTATATTAAATTTAAAAAAAATGAGTATTATTAAATAAATTTATTTTTTTACTCCCCACTTTATTAATATACACATATCTACATGTTTCAAAAGCGATGCTTTCTTCATCAGGAATATACAGAATATAACCAATAAACAATAAATACAATTGTATACTATATATTTCTGATGAAGAAACCATCGCATTAGAAAAAGTGATGAATACAAAATAATTTTTAATTTATTAATTAATAATGACGCCACAAAGTGAATACCAATCTTTTAAAGAAATTATAATAAATATTAAATTTACCATTTCGTCCCCTTCAATACAAAATTCAGTAGGTGCCATACTACCCTACTAAGTAGGATGGTATATTAACTATATGATACATAGTGACAAGGCCGGTCCTTCTTTGAAATAGCATGTAAATACACGAAACTAACTTTACTGTAAAAATCCTTAGTGTATGTATAAAAAAACGGTTCTTATCGTTTTATTGCAATTTTGCTGTCTCTACTGATTGCATGCTGACTGCTAGCATTGCGCAGGAAAGGTACGCATAAAAATAAAAATGATGCTCATTATGAAAAAAAAAGTTCAATTCTTTGAACGGTCATAATTCGTTCATCAGATAATTTTCGTACCCGCAGGTTTCTGGTGGACGCACCTAGTTTAATCTATATCAAAGCTTAATCCATAAGGTACTTAAGGATCAGACAACGACATCTTTCAGAACAATAGAACAGGAGTGCAGAAGCAGTGTATTTACCGTGCTAACCTTAAATCACAGTGCAGCGGGTTAAGCCGCTCTAACGCGATTCAAGAGCGCGGCGCCTGCCGGCAGGCAACCGAGCTAGCATGTTGAAAAGATTTTGAGTAGATTCAGGCGCAGATTTTATTAAAAAAAAATTAATATGTTTGTTTCTATAATAATAGATTTTTATAATAAAAAAATGGTGTTGTAGCTGAAAAAAAAATTGTTTTTCAATATTTTTTTTTTGCATTTAGATTTATCTGAATTCTTTCAGTTAGATGCAGTGACCTCACAGTTCCACCTAACTTAAAAAACATCGTGCTTAAAATTGATTTAAAAAACATTAGTCTTAAAATAACGTTGTCTTTTTAAAAATATTAGCACACAAAAGTCACGAACCGACACTGCGGCAAGATAATAAAACGATTGTTGGTGGTCGATAACACGGAGGATAGGAAGCACGACTAGCAGTCAGGCGGGCCGATTTTAATACTCACAGCGGGTAACCGACGTACTCCCGATTCTTTTTAAATAAAAGCGTAACTGTAATCTTTTAAATTCCATTCAGTATTTCATGTAAAATTTAAAATATTATAATTTTTTTCTATTTCTTGGTCATTAATTATGCAACAATTTCTAGATATTCTGTTTTGAAGAGTTTTTTCCGCTATGTAAATTTGTTAGATAATTTTATTTTTTTGCTACCGGTTCCTTCACATCCGTGTCGTTCACTAGCTTTAAGAACGTTCAACGGTGTGTCGAAATCGGCAGCAAATAAATTAAATATTACAGTATAAAATATTACAGCCTCCATGATCGAGGGGTAAGGCTCTCGACTACGAATCCGAAGGTGGCGGGTTCAAATCCCGGCGTGCGCAAGTAAATTTGCTGTTTCACAAATAATTCATTTAAAAATAATATACAGTATATTTGCGCACGTTCCAGAGTGGATGTTACTTTCAGTATCGCCCTGGTGAAAGACCACCATTCAGAATTGAAACGTTGCTTGAAATGGATTTTAGTCGTGTTTGGTGACCAGATCTGAATAGCCAGGTATTTCTCCACCTTTCTCTTCCCCTTCTCCTACCCCTCCCCAATACCTTCAGCTTCACAACATTCCCCAATTGGGGATGACATAGTCTCACTGGCTCCAGACGGTTGGGAGAAGTTGGGACTCTGTGGGGTATTCATATAAATTTTTTTTTTTTTTAAAGTTTGAGAATTTTTGTCTTTTGAAACCTTACACATTTTCCTGACTATCCGTATAAAATTAACAATAAATCAATCATAGTATTTCTTGCATCAGCAGACTACAAATGTATTTTTGGGTGATGACCGTTAAATCACTCTCATATTGATTTAATAATGACAAAATAATAAGTGCTATTTAAAAAAAAATAGTTTGGTAATAAAAACTAACCTTCCCGGGTCAAAATAACCTGACAATATATGAAAAACTACTATAATTAAAGACGGATGATGTTTCTTGTGCAATGATGGAGGACTGGTTGTTTCATAAAAAAAAATTGAATAATCAATTTTCTCATGTTCCCCCTGTCGCTTTGACTTATGTTAACTCACGCGAAATTGAAACAAAGCGTTCATTAATTTAATTACAACCCCGTGCGTATATCAAACCACCCCTAATCTACCGCAATATCCAATATTTGATGAGATTATTTGCCGATAGAGGAAGGTTTATTTGCACTCTGTAAGCATTGGGCAAATAACAATTATTAATTAAGTCCGCTGCAATCCAGTGTCCGCTTTCACCCATCCTCCCCTCGGTGCCCCCTACACACAAACACTCACCACATCCTAATATGTGCAACCTATACGGACTGGCAACGAGCTACCAGAACCTATGATCAAAATACACAAGACCAGTGAAATAAATAATAAATTTTTTTTTTTTTAAAACAATATCTAAAATTAAGGTAAAATCAATTCGTGACATCATTTTCAATTATTATTATGTTGTAAAAAATTATTGTTATTATTTTCAAATTTTTCGTTTCATAAATTTTAAAGTTAACATACCTTTAGAGCTCATAAATTACTCATTGTTAATTAATATTTTAACTTTAGAAAACAGACGGAAAATTAACGAGCGAACCTTTTTATTAAATTGTAAATTCGATACCCAAACGAACTACAAGCCAAACATTAACATTTTACATATGTATATCCCGTTCCAACTACAGTTTGTGTGTCAGACGTGTGGCACACAGGTGAACTATAGTGGGCAGCTTATCCCGATCTGCAGAGAGGGCTGGAGGGGAGGGAAACACAACCTGTCGTTCCCTAGGAGGAACTTCTTAGGTGGAACGATACCGACTTTCACGACTCTTGTACAAAACTCCCTTTTATGCAAAATTTCTTTGCTCGTACAAATTGCTTTGCACCATATACACTTTTGTGCAAAATTCCCAATTTGTGCAGAGTCCTTTTGCACAAATTAGAATGATGTTCTGCGGGCCTTATACGTGGTTGATGCGAGGGTCTGAGTCCAATGAATGGCGGTAGTCCGGGGGGAGTCCGTGGTCAGTGGTGGTCAGAATGAAGAAGAAGGCAAGTCGGTAAAAGCAGAGCGAGGTAGGGCGGTTTGAGGGAGCAGAAGTGGTGTCGGTTTGATCGCTGGTAGCTGAGACTGAGAATTTGGTCTAATTTATATTCAGAATACCGTTATTATAAAAATAATTTTGTTCTAATGTAATTAAGGGATTTTTTTAAAGCTTCACGCTTTGGATGTTTTATTAAAATTATGGGAATGGGAAATATATGTTAAAAAAAACTATGTGCAGAGATGCTGCAGGAGTTATTCCGTTCAGAGGACCGTTTTTGGTATTTAAATATAGAATTAGCATAGTCTGATAGCGAATTTATCGCTGGGTTTTCGTGGCCAGGTAATCCGGCATAAAATGGAGCAGAAAGTGATTTAATTAGTTCCTTTATCAGAGGATTGTTGATGTCTTTGTGTAGAGTGTTAACCCTGATCCACGAAGGAGCATTCAATATTAGTTGAATGACCTTGTTTTGCAGGGTTTGTAAAGGTTTTATGTGTGTTTTTGCTGCGTTTCCCCAAATAGATGCAGCGTATGAAAATATTGTTCTGATAGTGGTTTTGTATAGGAGTATTTTATTGTCTGTGGATAATTTACTATTCTTGCCAAGCATGGGGTAGAGAGAACTTATGGCGCGATTTATGGATTTAACTTTTTCTTGAATATGCTTTTTCCAAGTGAGTTTTGAGTCTAAAACGAGTCCTAAGTAAATCCTAATAAAGTTATTGACTTGGTCCAAGGCACGCTCTCCACAAATATTTTGATATTTGGGGGCCGTTTAGGCATTCTACGCGTGAAAATTGTGGCTGCGCTTTTTGAAGGATTTATTGTAATACACCACGTTATAATAATATTCCTCCAAGAGGATAGCTTGGGATTGGACTCGACGTTTGGCTGTAAGCTCTTGATTAGAGCTCGACATGATATTAATATCATCGGCAAATTTGCATATTTTAATGTTATGAACTATTGGTGTAGGAATGTCGCTGGTGTATAATGAATGGGAGCTAATATTGAACCTTGCAGGACACCAGCGGTTAGAAGTTTTATGGATGAAAATGCACCGTCTAATTTTATACGGAAAGAACGATTTAGTAGGTAACTGGCGATGAGTTGAATTATTGGACGAGGTATGTCAAATTGGTCCATTTTATAAAGTAGGCCGCTATGCCATACTTTATCAAAACTTTGCTGACGTCGAGTGAAAAGACCGTTGTATGTTTATTAATGTTGAAGCCTTGGATAATATGTTATACAACGCGTAGAAGCTGATATAGCTTAGAGTCGCCCACTCGAAAGCCATGTTGAAAATCAGGAAATATTTTATTTTCCTGAACTATTAATTTTAATGGCGATAATATTACTTTTTCAAGAACTTTGCTGGTGCACGGGAGGAGACTAATTGGTCTCGCGTTATTTAGATTCTCGCAATGCTATTGGCACCCATCTGTGTCACATAGCGCCGCGACAGTTGATCTGACAACACCTGTCTCCCTCGCACTACGTTGGCTCGCTCACTCGATTTATTTGGTCATTTGTCATCCATTTCACGTATTGCACAAATTGTTTGTCTAGTGGGGCCCGGACCAGTTATGCAATTCAAATATTTATTTCCTGCTGGCCCCGTACAAATGCCGAAAATATATAAACAATTAATTAATTCTTATAAACTAGACACAATATTATTAATCAATTAAAAAGGCTGCAAGATGTCCGACTCAGTTTGCATTCCCCAATTCAACGCTTTTAGCTATTCAGTCTTAGTAACAAATACTTAAATGTTTTGGATGTATTTGACAAAAATCTAAAGGTGGCAAATTTCAAAAAAGTATGAACCAAATATTTCTTTCTAGTATGTAAATTATTGTTCACTACAACTTTTTACTTATTTTGTTATTAATGTTAATATTTACGTATTGTGGATATTTTATTACTTATTTTTTCTGTTTCTTTATATTCCTCTGTATTTTTAGCTTTGGTGCAGTTTTTTTTTTCTCTTCTCTTATATCAAGTGTAATTAACTTTTGTGCATGTTTTCTATTTTAATTTTTTTATGTGATTTAAAAATGAAGTCTTTTTATGTAAAGCCCTCTGGGCGTTTAGATAATAAGATAAATAAATAAAATAAATATGTGTTGAAAAACACACATTGACTAAATTTTAACATAGCTTATTTTAATTTGTGAAACGGGATTAGTTAGCATCAGCAATCATGTCTGATTACGTCTAAGAGGGATCGAAATGACAATCTAATTATCCTTCAACGGAAGCAATCTTCCCAACAAGCCCTCCGTTGATATGCTTGGTGTAACTTTAGGGCTCCATCGAAGCCAGGGTCAAATTAGTCTCTCAGACGCTGGGCCTACTTTATAGGACCGATACTTTAAAAGTACACAACTGCTCTGACCCCACTCTTGAATTTGGTAGCCATTTCTGGTCTGGAGCCACAAAATACCTAAAAAAAACCCTTTAGGTCTCTTCTGATTTCCATATTTTAACAGACGGATTGTGATCTTTAGAGAACAGGTGTCAGGTGGGAATGCTGTCCTTGTTCTATCGGTATTTCAATAGAACTAGCATTATTGATCCCTTCAGCACCAGTGGATAGTAGGGAAACACGCTAAACGCGCGAAAAATAATTGAATACTATAGATATTTGTCATATGAGAACGGATCGTTTTTATGATTTGTTCTTGAGTTCAACAGCCCGGCTGTGGAACAATTTGCCGACCCATGTGTTTCCTCCCTCCTACAACATGGGTCTCTTCAAGACCCATGTTCACTCCTTCCTCTCCTCAAACAGACCACCCACATAGAATCCTCAAAAATGACATAGGCCTTAGGAATATAATTTCCCTGTGAAAGAATGGAGTGAATAAATAACAATATAAAACATATGTGCACAACTTGGAAAGTGTTTAAAATCGCTTTCTACGATACCTAGATTTTCGCAGTTATCGTCCCCATATAAATCGCCAAGAGTCGGCTGCGTTTTTTAATATGTTGTCGTTGGAAGATCGAAGGATCTCGGCTGATGTACTCTTTCTGCAGAAAATTTCTAGATCCACCGCAGATTGCTCGGAACTCCTACAACGGATCCAACTACGAGTCCCCAATAGACTGACCAGATTGAACCAAATTCTTAGCCTTCCTCGATGCAACACTAATTCTAAGCAAAACTCCTTCATCTATCGGGCGTCACACATCTTTACCACGCACCACTCACAATTTGACATCTTTAACTCTGCACCGCACTCCATAAAGTCATACCGGCGATCTATCTAGCTTTTATAACTTCAGATACCTACTCACCTCTACTTTCTTCTTTATATACACTATTTTTCTTGTTCTTTTATTAATGTAAAATCATAGACATACATTTCAATTAGATCGACCCCCACCCCCTTCTTTTCCAGACCCCATAACAAATAATTACATGTAAATAGTAAATTCATATTTCTTCTTTATTTTGTATTCATTTTGATTTCTTCCACAATCACTAGATTCACTCGTATATAATACCCAGGTGAAAACCCGTAAATTGTCAAATTTATATCACTTATTCATTATACTTCATTTTTTTATGTAAAGTGTGGGTCTCCCAAATAATTTTTTTTTTTAATTAAATTTAAAAAAAGGTAAAAATACATCAGGTCAAATATTTCAACAGAGGACACCTCCCGTGTTCACTATTTCAATAGAAACATGCACACGACCAAACCAAATAGACCGGATTCGTTGCCTGCGATTTAGTTCGATTAAAACATATTGTTCCTAATTCAATTTACTGGTTGGGTCAACCAAAAATTAATTTGAATTTATTGGAATTTTCGGTGTTAATTGTATCAAATAATAATGAGGCAGTACTTGTGCCCTACCTGCGTCATTACTAATGACCTACTTCCATTTCAAAAGCAGATTTGAATTGTAACAAAGAATTATTACTTAACAATCTCTATATCTGATATTGTTTGGCGTTCTTTCACCAAATTTCTTTACTTTTCAAAATATTTACTAATATTCTTTTAACCACTATTTTTAGTCTTCTGATAATTGCTAGGGATAAAGTGGTAAATTGTTTTAATGAAAAACGTAAATGCATTTATGGTCAAATCGACTTTTGACGTGTCGGACAAATAAGGGGCTGTTCGGCATTTACGTTAATATTTCCGATAAGGACACAAAATATAATAAAAAGTTAACGATAATAAGTTGAAATAAGCACGCAAATTAGCTATGCATAAATGGCGAGCGACCCACGAAATTGCCAAACATATTCCGAATTATATTTTAAATAGTTAATACTTGCAAGTGGTTCAACTTACCGCAAATGTGAGACTCTTTTACTTAATAGTTTCTAATGGAGATAATGTTATAATGGGAACCCCGATAATAGCCGGGTTTTGTATCTCTGTCGTCAGTGCGATTCCCGAACGTACTGTGTAAGAGATAACGAAGTGATTTTTTTTAATTTTGTAGGTATGACATTCTTCTATAGAAATCTACTAAATTCAATGTTTATAAATCTACGTGCATGTAGTCAGCCACTAATTGTCGTTCTACACGAGTGCGCAGGCGCGATAATATTGCTACTTACGTGAATATAGTACGTTCGTAGATTCAATGCGTATGATCGAAAATAGTATGTTCAGTGTATGTAATTATGATAATTTAGATATTTAAATAGATAGATATGACAATTACCAATCTTCTGACATCATAAAATTTTAAAATGTCTATTAAAAAAAAGGTTTTTTTGTAAGAAGTTCCAGAGTGGAAGATACTCTCAGTATCGCCCTGGTGAAAGACCACCATTCAGAATTGAAACGCTGCATGAAATGGCTTTTAGCCGTGTTTGGTGACCAGATCTGAATAGCCAGGTATTTCCCCACCTCCCTCTTCTCCTTCTCCTTCCCCTCCCCAATACCTTCAGAACATACACAACATTCCCCAATTGGGAATGCCATAGTCTCACTGGCTCCAGACGGTTGGGAGCAGTTGGGACTCTTGTGCGGTATTCATATAAAAAAAAAAATCTTGAAAAATCAAACACGCACTGAGAGTAGAGATCTTATAATTCAGATCCGTAATTATTAGGTTTCAAGGTGGCTTATGGCTACACTTAACTAATAAAACAATAATATTTTGTAAATAGTTTAGTTACCCGATCTTTACCAGCATCGTTTAAACCATTGTCTTTTCTATCTTCACTTCCCCTCTTTCTGCAGCATCACAACATTCCCCAAATCGGTGATGCTGTAATTCCACTGAGTTTGGGATGTTGTGACTCTAGTAAGTTAAAATTGATCAATTCCACAGCTTTGCCTCCGAATTATCAAGTTTATTCACATTCTATTGAAAGAATCCAATATAAATTCTTAAGATATGTAAATTTTAGAATGGGTATTCCTATAGAATGCACGATTATCTATTGTATTCAATAAATTTAAAAAAATTTATCTAAACGTAGAATTGTTTGCAATTTAGCATGTTTATTTAAGATTTTTAATTCATTGTTTTATACCCCTAATCTGCTATGTTTGATTGCTTTTCATGTACCTGGTGGAACAAGACAGTACCTACAATTTTATTGTGACAATTCAACTTCAGCGTCACAATACTATTCTCCTGTGCGACGGATTAAACATGTGGGGAACAAATACTTGGATGTTGTTGACATATTTGACATATCAATGTTACAGTATAAGCATGCATTAGTACGGTTTTTTTTCATCTAGTATAGCTAGTTATTTGAAACCACTTAACTCTGGATAAAAGCGTCAAATAATCTTGTTTCTTTTTATGTTATCTATTATAATTCATACGTATCTTTTCAATATTATTTGTAAATATCCATTAAAAAGCCTGTGAAGGGCGTAAATAAATAACTTTTAAAATATGTATCGTAGCACGCATACGAGATGTGTTAAAAAAAGGTCAATTTCGAATTTTTTCGAAAAGTATTTATTTTATTTTTTTATTTTTTTTTTATTATTTAATATAATAATTTTTTTTACAGAGAGTATATAAAAATAAGACATGATTCATATAGTGTAACAAAAAATATAATATAGCTATTCCTCACCATCAAGAAACAAGGTTCTTGTGTTTGGTGAGTGATTATCGCTTAATTAATCAAATCATAACTTAAAATATTGTTGTACAGTAGCAGGAAAATATGAATTTGTCGTGTAAATTTTGTAATTTATCACAAGTAATAGTATTAAAGAAAATGAAAAGAAAGTAGAAGAAAAGAAGAGAAGATAATAATAATGACAAAAAAATCTAATAATAATAAAAATTTAAAAATTTTTTTTTTTTTTAAATTGTTAGAGTAGTTTGAGGTAATTTTTTAATCTATGTTTATTCATCAATATCCATTTTCTCCCCTTCAAAGTAATCCCCCTCAGATATAATGCACTTATGCCAGCGCTTCTTCCAATCCTCGAAGCACTTCTGGAATGCGCTTTTCGGTATGGCCATCAGCTCGTTCTTCGATTCTGACTTTATCTCATCAATTGTGGCAAAACGCTTTCCTTTCATTGGTCTCTTCAGTTTCGGGAATAGGAAAAAGTCGCAGGGAGCCAAATCTGGTGAATACGGTGGTTGAGGCATGATTACTGTGTTGTTTTTGGCCAAATAATCACGAACAAGCATTGATGTGTGAGTTGGTACATTATCGTGATGCAAAATCCATGATTTGTTTTTCCACAATTCCGATCGTTTGAGCCATATTGCTTCATGCAAACGTTGCATAATTTCCTTGTAGTGTTTCTTATTAACCGTACGACCTGTTGGCAAGAACTCATGATGCACCACGCCATTGTAATCGAAGAAAACCGTGAGCATAACCTTCACATTTGATCGAACTTGGCGTGCTTTTTTCGGTCTTGGCTCTTCTGGCCGCTTCCATTGGGATGATTGGGCCTTGGTTTAGACGTCATAACCATATACCCACGTTTCATCACCAGTTATGACCCTTTTGAGCAAATGTGGATCGTCGTTGACGTCATTCAACAACTCCTGAGCGATACTAATGCGATGTTGCTTTTGCTCAAAATTTAGCAATTTCGAAACAAACTTCGCTGCCACACGTTTCATGCCCAAAACATCGAAGAAAATTGCATGGCATGAGCCGATTGATATGCCAACATCCTCTGCAACTTCGCTAATAGTGATTCGACGATTTTCCAAAAGCATTTTCTTCACCATTTCGATGTTTTATTTGTTTGTTGACGTGGTTGCAACTCCAGGACGCTCATCGTCATTAACATCTTCTCGGCCTTCTGTAAAGCGCTTGTACCACTTATAAACATAATTTTGAGATAAATTAGACTCGCCAAATGCCACAGTCAACATTTTAAGTGCGTTGGAGCACTTTTTTTCCATTTTTAACGCAAAATTTAATACATATTCTTTGATTCATTTTTTTCAAAAGTAAAAAATTGAAGAACACACAAAAACGTGGCTAACCTTTCCAGTTGTCAAAAACAAACCACTAATCAAAAATGGCTGATAATGCTAACATATGATAAACACAAGTGTACCAACATAATAAAAAAAATCGATAATCGAATGTACACAGCCCGCCAAAATTGTGTGTAAATAAATTAACAAAAACATTTAATCAAATCGATTAAATTGAAGCACCGGATATAAATAAAAAAAATCGTAGCAGATGGTTGAACGAAAAATGATATAATAATGCATTCAAAAGATACTGCACAAAAATGTACCCACTCTACTTGTGGCATTCTCTCCAATATTGCTTTTTATTGCGAATTGTTTTGGTGAAAAATATGTCATATACGAGTATATAATAATTACGTTATACTCGTATATACTAAATTCGTCTATCTCATCAGAAGTAAAAATAACATTACGCTTATATCGGCTACACGAATAAACCCATACTCACTTCTATCGTATTATCACTTCGGTGGCTAAGAGTTAAGGTCTTTTCACATCTATTGGCACCGTACATGCCAGACACGGCACAGACGCGAGTATACACATTACACTGTGAAGAACAGCACAGGCGCGAGTTCGGCTGTCAACTGAACGTTAGCGTCCGCCACAACATGTTTGAGGATTTTATACGCCTATCCCCATATTTATTATTATTTTATACCTCATATTCCCCGACAAATTCAACCAATTTTTCGTTGTCCATTTTCTAAGCTTTTGCAATATCTGAGTCTATTGATGCCAACTGAAAGCGATGCTAAGATTGCGGTACTAACGGTATATGTTCATACTAAATGCGCAGGCGCATACGTCACTAGAAGACAACAACACGATCAAAATATTTTAGCAGACAATCTCGGCTTACGATTCTCGTGCATTCGCGGATACGTTACGCTTACGTGCCCCATAATGCGAATGTATTCATAGATAACGTAAGCAAATTATGTTGTCGTATTCACTGTACTGTTTTGCACTATGCGACGCTGATAGATTTGAATATATCTTATTCCAGTTTGACCTACGCAGACAGATGTCCCGAGATGTTTGTTTTCCGAGTTTGTCACTAGAGCGATCACCAGATCTCGCAGCAGCTGAGAATCAACCCTTAAATAAAATTCGCTCTTAATTTGCTCATCCAAAATCCTATTAACGGCTGCTTGCCTTACCGGTATGGTTCAAGGAGCCATTGATACCAGGGCTTGAAAAGACCAATCTCTAATATTTTTTTATGAAAGGCATTCCGTTTTTAAAATGTGAATAGGTGACGATAAATATTTTCGTAAAAGTCTATTTCATATATTCAAATCTACCAGCATTGCATAGTGCAGAACAGTACAGTGCAGACATGACAACATTAGTCATATACATTTTTTTTAAGCAATAAGAAACATCATGTCACTACAACAATTTAAAAATGTTTACTTTGCCGTTTGTCAAAGGATTTTAACTTAACGGCATGGGGTGGAGCTGCAGACACGTATAAACATGTATATATAAACACGTATATATAATATATACACGTACATACGGCGCTAAACACATCTCACAAAACAATAATTAGAATTATGTTTAAAAAACCTTATTTACATCATACAGGAAGCTGTTTATGAATAAAATATCTATAATAACTGCATAAAATCACCACCTTTCCACATATCTCACTCACAAAACACAAGAGCAAAATTACTGACTGAATTTATGTTACATTATTTGTGCTCTTAGGGATAAGATCTTAACTGGATTAAAAACCCTAAACAAGGAAAGGAAAAAGGACAAACATTTGGTTATAAACAATTTACTAAAGTTACTTTTTGTAAATACTTAATAAAATATATTTAATATGTTATTAACTATTTACTGCATCCCCGAGTACATAAAGCTGAGTGATACGTAACTCAATCTTATCAATATTACTCAATAACATTATCTTTTTTTTGTACTCACGTTAAAACGATTTTTTTTCCTCTATCAAACACATACACATAATCTCTTTATTCTTAATTATTGTACTTTTTTCTAGATATATTATATTCCCATACTATATCAATACTAGTTTTTTCCCTTCTATTTTTGTATAATGGCACTTAATATGAACAAAACCTCTCAATTTGACTGTCCTAAAACGGGATTTGTTCCTAGTTGGGCAGTCAAAGCTTCCTTAAATGTTGTTGTTATATAATGTGTGTTTCAAATAAATAAATTAAATAAAAATATAGTAATTATTATTTTTATAAACAATAATTATTAATCTAAAACACTCATCCAAATTGAAAAAACCTTCCGAGCAAAGATAAATGTCGCCGGCAGGACTCGAACCCGCACCCTTCTAATGTCCGGTTAGATGGCGACATTTATCTTTGCTCGGAAGGTTTTTTCAATTTGGATGAGTGTTTTAGATTAATAATTATTGTTTATAAAAATAATAATTGTTACCCTTTGCGCTATGCACAAAAATCTTGTCTTAAGTTTTTAAGAACTTTAGTTTATCAATTAAAAAATATAGTAAATAAAAATATCTAACAATCAATTTCAATCACCCAACAATAAATCTACTTTCGCCAAAAAACACGAATCCCTACCTCGCACCTCTCATGTTCAATATCTTCCTAAATGAAACCTCTCAATACGTAACGCAAAACAACCTAAAATGGAATGGCTAATAAACAAAAAAGGAATTGTATCACCAAATTAGTTGCAAACTCTCTTTAATCTGATTTTGTGGTTCTTTTTACTAACACATCGGTTGGGGAAAAGGTAATATCGAAGTTTTCGCTTTATTTCAACGGTTTATAAAAAGTGTTACAATCATCCGATTTAACTCAAATATTCGCCGATAACTTGTTGACAACAAGAATCCAACTTCATAATGCCCCTCTCGTACAAGTCCTTGTCCCTATTGGCAAAAAACTCGGACAACCAATTTTCCCATGCCTCTATTGAGGCCAAATTTGTACCCCATACACAGGACCAGGTAGTAGTCACTTGGTGGCAGATCTGGACTATAGGGTGGATGCATAAGAACTTCCCATCCGAGTTCCCGGATCTTCTGGCGCGTCGTCGAAGATGTGTACGGCCTGACGTTCTCCTGATGAAACACGATTCCTCTCCTATTCACCAATGATGGCCGCTTCTGTTCGATCGCCAGCTTCAAACGGACGAGTTGTTCACATTAGAGGGCAAAATTGAGCGTTTGGCCATAGGGGAGTAGCTCATAGTAGAGTATTCCGTGCCAATCCCACCAAACACAGAGCAACACCTTCCTGGCCATCAGTCCTGGCTTAACCACGGTCTGGGCCGCTTCGTTGTCTTTCAACCACGATCTCTGTCGCTTGACATTGTCGTAAGTGACCCACTTTTCATCACAGTCACCATCCGCTTCAATCCGCCTCGAAATGGGTCGTTTTGTTGCGATTCACCAGCGATTTGCAAATGGAAATTCGATCAATGAGGTTTTTTTACATCAGCTCGTGTGGCACCCAAACATCGAGCTTTTTTTAATTCAGCCTTCTGCAAATGTTTCAAAACGGTCTTATGATCGATATTAATCTCCTGGGCAATGCTACGACTGCTAACATGACGGTCTGTTTCGATATTTTCCATGATTTAATTGACATTTTCGACGACAGGCCTGCCAAAGCGTGTTGCATCATTCACCTCCACTACACCAGAACGAAATCGCTCGAACCACTGTTTTTCAGCACGAACCGAAAGAGTATCTGCCTCGTATACATGGCAAATTTTTTTGATGGGTATCGACGCGGTTTTTCCTTTTAAACAACTATAAAATGTTTAGATATTTTTTTAAAAATTAAATTAAACACAAAAACAATTAATATAAAATCTTTCAGTTGGTCCGTGTATTTGTAGATTACAACAATAATTATTTCATTGTAACCAGAATAAGTATCATAAAGTATCTGTGTTCCAATTATCCGTAATCATAGGGTCACCATATTTTTGTTAACAAGAAGTAGTGAGTAAACAATAATAGGTAAATAATAATATGTAAATAATAATAAGTAAATAGTAATAGGTAAATAATATTACATGAATTAAAATAAATAAACATCAATTATCACTGCTTACTAGTGTTGCCATCCTGACGGATTTCCCGTAATTTCTAGTGGATTGGGGTGCCTCCGAAATGGGATATTTTGTGTCTAACGGGATTTACACGATAACGGGTTTTCTAGCGGAATCGAAAAAATTATATTTTCATGAAAACAAGGTAATTCTCGGGATTACTGAAATAATGCTTTTGTTGCGTTATTTTATCGCGCTGGCAATTTCTTCGGGAAAATATTTATTTAGCCTAATGTAGGTACTGCAAGAACTCTCCTAACTTAGGGAACTCGAGATATTATTTTGTCTATTGAACTCTATTTATCTATCTCATGTCTTTTTTCGTTGTTCTTTGTTTTAGTTTTGCCGTTTACCCGTTTGTGGTTGTATATCCCGGTCAAAAATAGTTATTCTACCAGTTGATACTGATTGAAACATGCCACACATATTCATTACCCCCAGAATTTATATATATGGTAGGCTGACCATAAGAAGAAACGTAATCAAGACCAACGTTCTGCGTCTACATTGGGTGCGTTGGTTCATAAGTTAATGTCTCAATTTAAATAATTACAATTGATTTGTTCAAATGTGTAGGGGTAAAATAGGAAGGGTAAGATGGGATCCAAAGACTTACCCCTGATCCTTATTTCTCCACAGGCCTCTTCTTTGGCTGTCGATGTACTGAGCACATAAATAATATAATAACAGTTCTATACAAATAAACACAGTCGATATTCATCTGCGGCGGGATCACAATCTGATAGATCACGGCGGTTACAAACACAATACAAATATTGCAACGGGTTGTGGATGCGAATGAATGCGTAGTGAACGAAATCACAGTGGACAATTATGCATGTAAAGTCGGTGGACTAGGTATGGATTATAATTGGGTAGGTTTATAAGGATGCATATTATTGTGCAAATCAACTATAAGGCTCTCCAAGTTGAACCGTAACCGGCGCAACCATGGATGGCGATTTGATGACCAGTGATGTCGCGCCGCCAAATAAATTCGGCGGATTGGTGACAAAAACCATTAGGTAAATAATTCCGGGGATTTAAAAATCTACCTTTATATATAAAACACTTATCATTGGATGCGGAATACTTTCGGAATGGTTAAAGAAGATATATCTTTGATATTTGTCCAGTTTTGTGTATACTCCATTCCCGGGCATTAGTCTAATGAATTTATTAAAAACTTTAATTTTAAGAAATTTATTTTATTCACAGCCCTGCCCAGTAATTCCTTTTCCACTCTTTGGAACAGTGGCGTTCAATCCACAGTTTAAGTCTACGCTCCGGAAGAGAGTGACATTTACATAAAGCGAAGGGCCAAGATGGTCGGTGGGGCGAAGGCGAGAATGGGGGAAGAGGAGTGTCGTGATCCCAGATCCTACAGATAACCCTTTGTTTATTGGGAAGGGAAATCTTGGCCATCTGTCACCTCGGACCTTTAACTCGATCTTGTCTGAATGTCTTTAATTCCAAAATAAAATAAATTACGCCTGGAAAATGGATCAGGACGCTTTGTTCGAGTTGAGTTGCGGGTATTTATTTAATCTTATACAGAATACCTAGGGGTTGTTAAAAATTTCTGGCAATGTTTTATTATCCAAATAAGGTTTTCTTTTCATACATTTTATTTGTAAGCGTAATATGTTAGTTTCGACTGTTCCACATAGATGGCGCTGTCGGCAAGACAGTACAGTAGCGATATATGGGAACCAAGGCGGAATAATCAATAATCATATTTCCCTTTTTTAGCCACATTACGACATATTATGTCTTCTACTTCTGTGTACGCTCAATGATGCATCTTGTAATCTATGGAACTATAAAGCATTTTATTTGATTATAAGGTGTATTAAAACTATTCGGGAGCTAAGAAGTGCATAGAGAATAGCAAGTCACTATTAATTTAAGAATTTTTATAGCTCTTCTATTTTTACCTTATAATTTTCTATCCATTAGAGCAAAATAGATCGTCGTACACCCTCCTTACAGTTTTCCAATAAAAAGAGAAATCTTGAACTTCCAAGTATCTCATCCAGAGCAAAACTTTAAATCCGCGTACTCTAAGCTCCCAAGTATGTAGGTAACGTAAGTAGCAAGAAGTTGCTTCCCTTTGGTCCGCTTATTTCAGGAATTTTTCTGAAAATATCAGAAAGCTTCAACTCGAATAAAGAACAGTTTCCATAGGTCAAAAATTGTGTCAATCCTGGTACTTTCAAGTTAAAGTTCATGAGTGCGGAAATAAACTAATAAAAATTAAACTGATATACAGACAGTCTTCTATTATATAAAGAGTCCCGGGCAGGCGGTAGGGGTAGGGGTAGGGGTAGGTTTAGGGGTAGAGGTAGGGGTGGGGTGGGTGGGGTGGGGGTAGGGGTGGGG
Organism: Halesus radiatus; assembly: GCA_022606495.2. Lineage (NCBI taxonomy): Eukaryota > Metazoa > Arthropoda > Insecta > Trichoptera > Limnephilidae > Halesus > Halesus radiatus. Next base: position 35,014 of record JAHDVE020010392.1, read on the forward strand.
TTGGGGGTGGGGGTGGGGTGGAGTGGGGGTGGGGTTGGGGGTAGGGGTAGGGGTGGGGTGGGGGTGGGGTGGGGGTGGGGGTGGGGGTAGGGGTGGGGGTGGGGGTGAGGGGTGGGGTGGGGGTGGGGTGGGGGTTAGGGCAGAGGGTGAGTGAAGTGGTATGGGTGCTAGGGGTGGGGTGGTGGTGAGGTGGGGTGAGGGGTGAGTTGGGGAGAGGTGGAGGTAGGGGTACGATCCTAGACTACAAATCCGGAGGTCGCTGATCCTAATCCCGGCGTGCGCAAGTAAAATTTGTTTGATTAATTTGTGTTATTCCACAATTTATTAATTAAAAATAATATGTAGTATATTTGCAGCATGTCCCAGAGTTGTAGACACTTTCAATGTCGCCCAGGTGAAAAACCACTATTCAGAATCGAAACGTTGTTTCGAAAGGCTTTAGCTGTGTTTAGTGAGAATATATGCATTGTCAGGTACCTATCTACCTTCCTCTTCCCCATTTCTTTCCCCTCCTTCACCTTCACCTTCAGCTTCACAACATACCCCAAATGGAGAAGCCATAGGTTCACTGGATTCAGGCGATTAGGACTAGCTGGGACTCTTATATGGTACTTACATAAAAAAATAATAGGTTATTAGATTGTAATATCCAGATCAACTTTCCTCTTCCCCATCTTCCTCCCTTTTCTACCCCCTTCAGAGTCACAACACACCCCAAATGGGGTTGCCATAGTCCCATGACTTCGGTCAGTTTTGACACTAGTGCCTAGTGCGTAAGTTAAAGATGTTTGTAATAATGATTGGAAATGGGAGACCAATTAACCAACCATGTTCAATCAGTTCGATATTCATTGGTTAAATTATTAGCTCATAAAATTTTATACGAATAAAGGCATAATATTCCATAATTTTGTCAGAGTCTCAAAATTCTTTCAGTTAGATCAATTCTGTGTTAAAAAATTATATTCCAGCCCATTATTAACCCTATATATAATACAAATAGACTAGAGCACACTTACAATACTCGTCTCAATTTTAATGAAGGATTAATGGTTCCTAACCATACAAACAAATATGGACAAAGAACTTTAGATTACATGATTCCTAGCTGTTTAAATATGTTACCTGCTGAAATAAAAAAAGTAATAATACTATATAACACTTAATATAATTTATCATTTGTCTATAATTGACATTATAATTTTTTTATTATTCTTTGTATTCCTGATGAAGAAAGCATCGCTTTCGTAACATGTTGATACGTGTGCTATGTTAATAAAGTGGTGAATACGAAGTAATTTTTAATTCATTTATTAATAATGACGCCACAAAGTGAATACCAATCTTTTGAAGAAATTACAGAAACTGTTTGTAATAGATAATTAGGAAATATTATTTTATGTACGATTTATTGTTGTCACTTTTTTTTTAAATATTCGTCTAAGATTCTTACGAAATATTTATGTATTAAATAAATTAAAAAATATATTTAGTATTCACCACTTTATAAACATACATTGATATCTACATGCTTCGAAAGCGATGCTTTCATCGTCAGGAAAATATGAATACTAATAATAATTTCAAGCATACATATATATTTTTTTAGTATTCATATATTTCTGACGATGAAAGCGTGGCTTTCCAAACATGTAGATATCAATGTTTATTTATAAAGTGGTGAATACTAAATATATTTTTTAATTTATTTCTATTTTCATTTATAATGACGCCACAAAGTGAATACCATTCGTTTGAAGAAATTGTATTTATGTTTTAAGTTATATGTTTTTAATTATTTTTATAAACAATAATAATTAGCCTGAAACACTCATCCAAATTGAAAAAAAACCTTTCCGAGCATAGATAAATGTCGCCGACAGGGCTCGAACCTGCACCCTTCTGATTGCCGGTCAGATGCTCTACCATTGAGCTACGTCGGCTTATCGCAAACCCGCCAAATTAATCAATATATACTAGTGTTTCATTCAATAATTACTGTTTTTATTATATTTCACCTGTAAACAACCAACTTTATTAGTATGAGAAAGGCTTGTAACGGTAACAATTATTTTATAAAAATAATTGTTACCCTTTGCGCTATGCACAAAAATCTTGTCTTAAGTTTTTAAGAACTTTAGTTTATCAATTAATATATGTTTTTTATTTTATATAGATATATACAAAATCTTCACTGTAAATTTAGTATAAGGTTGTGAGTAACAAGATCCAGTTTTTCAAACTACTAAAAAGTAGTTTATCGGAACTTTTTGAGTTCCATTTAGTAAAATAAAAGTATGTTATTGAAAGATCTCTCGATGAAGAAACATCTACTTAAGTGAAAACCTATAATTGGTTAACTAACTAACTAACTAACCATCACGCCGTTTCCCCGCAGGGGTAGGCAGAGAGGACGGACCGCCAAGCAACTCGATCTTGGCATACACTTATTGCTTGATTCACTTTCATACAACGTCTCATACATTCTCTTCTGTTATTCCGACTTCTGACATGGCCCGACTCAAGTATTTGATTCACTTGTTCGTGCCACGTCTTCCTTGGACGTCCCCGGCTTCTTCTTCCATTCACATTCGTCATATATTCTCCTTACACTCCTTTCTTCATTCATTCGCTCTACATGCCCAAACCATCTAAGCGTCCCTTTCTTAATCTTGCTCACTACGCTTACATCAGCCTTGCATTCTTTACGAATCTCAACATTTTCACTCGATCATACATGGTTTTACCACACATTCGTCTCAGAGATCTCATTTCTACAGCATTCAGTCTACTTTCATCCTTCCTCTGCCAGTTCCATGCCTCACTGCCATACATCAAGGTTGGTATCAGCACTCCATTGTGGACTGCTAGCTTCGCTTCCTTGGACAACTTTTGTTTGCGCCAACCGCGTTCAGTCCTCCGTTAATGGAGTTTCCTGCATTCACCCTTCTTTCAATATCCCTATCAGTCTTTCCATCTCTCGTAAACATACTTCCAAATATACAAACTCATCGACCTGCTCCAAGTATTCGTCATTCACAACTATATTGCACACTGTTTTCGCACTCTCTCTTTCAAACACCATGACTTTAGACTTACTTACATTCATCATTAGCTCATTCTTCATACATACTTCATTCATCCTAGATACGAGGGACTGTAGATCTTCTATACTATTAGCAATCAGCACCGCATCATCAGCATACAACAGGCAACAAACTTGCAGACTACTCATTTTTGCGCCCAAGCCCACCTCTTTCAATTCTTGCATACAATTATCCATCTATAGATTGAATAACCACGGTGACATTACGCAGCCTTGCTTAACACCTTTTGTGGTGTCAAACCACCCCGTAAAATCACCGTTTTGCCCTAAAACATGCAACGCTTCCCTCGTACAGAGATGCGATTGCCTGTATAAGATTTGTATTCACTCCATGCTTGGACACCGCCTTCCATAACTTTTTTCTGTCAACTCTGTCGTATGCTTTTTGTAGATCTACAAAAGCACAGAAAAGTTTCTGGTTTTTTGCCAGAAACTTCTCTGTGAGCATACGCAGCGAGAAAATCTGATCCATGCATCCTCTTCCGCTCATAAATGCACCTTGCACATCCCATATTTTATCCTTTGTTTTCATTTGTACCCTTTCAATCAATATCCTACCATACAGCTTTCCAACTGAACTTAGCAGGCTAATGGCCCTGTGATTTCCACATTCCATGAGTGAGCCTTTACCTTTGTATAGAGGCATGATCACAGCCCTTCTCCAATCTAATGGGGTGTAACCCTCCTCTAGACACTGGTTAAAAAGTTTGCATAACCATGTGAGAATTATACGGCTATTTCCTTTAAAGTATTCAGCAGCAATATTATCGAAACCAACAGCCTTACCATTCTTCATACATTTAATTAATCTTTTAATTTCATCCATGCTGATTTTGGGAACATTCACGCCATCGTCATTCATACCTGACTCGCCACTGGAATCACTATCACTCGGGTTGCTTTCAAAGACCTCTTCAAAGTATTTCATCCATCTCTCTTTTATATCTTTCTCATTCGTCAGCATGTTTCCATCTTTCGATTTTATCACTTTCACACATCCGCTTTCTGGACCATTCCGGGACCTTTTGACTTCCTTCCAAAACAGTTTAATGTTTTTTTGGAAGTGGTTTATCATTTTGATCCCCTCTTCCTCTTCCAGGCGTTTCTTTCGTTCTTTCACTCCAGCACGTACTCTTTTCTTGCATCCCTTATAAACTTCTTTCGCTCTATCCCTCTCTTCGCTAGAAGCACTGCCAGTCGCTATCAGACATAACCACGCTTTCTTCTTCTCTGAGACCAGTGCTTTAATCTCATCATCCCACCATGCATCACCTTTCTTCCTACCTTGCGTACTTATCCCACATACCTCTCTAGCAGATTCACAAAGGCTCACTTTTATGTGATCCCATGTTTCGTCTATGCTCAGACCGTTCATATCCTTATCATTCAATCTCATCTCTACACAATTTTCATACTTACTTCTTACATTATCGTTCTGCAGTTTTTCTATTCTGACTCTAGTTGGAGTCGACACCACTTTCACTTTAGAGCGCCAGCCGCGGAAGAGATTTACTCTCGACACAACCAGAAAATGGTCGGTTTCTACCTCAGCCCCTCTGAAAACTCTTGTGTCTGTGGTGACGGCTCGCAACCTAGAGTCAATTACCACAAAATCGATCATTGACCTTTCATTTCCTCTTTCCCACGTATATTGGTGGATACCTTTATGATTGAAGAAGGTATTCGATACAAAAAGGTTCCACTCTAAACATACTTCAAGCATTCTGTTACCATTATCATTTGTTCTTTTATCCCCAAATATACCTAAGGTTGACTCAAATCCATCCCGTCTAACTCCCACCCATCTATTTAAATCTCCTGCCATTATAATCCTTTCATTCATATTTTTTAATCTCATCACATCGCTCACACCACTCCAAAAATCATCTTTCACTTCATCGTTTTCAGAGTTGACAGGAGCATAGCATACTATAATTGGTTCATTTTCGAAATATATTTGATAAATGTAATTATTGCTGTAAACTGTTGGTTTTCCAAATAAAATAAAAAATAAAATGTACGCCGTAGAATATCCAATAAGACCTGGCTTTTCGACCAAACCACAGAAAAGTATTATTTTACACGTGTCTTGTTCCTTATCATCGTATTTCTTCAAAATAGAAAATTTACGTCAGTTCCTGTTGTTTTTATGGCTCCGTATTTTCGTTTTCCTTTTACAGAAATCATAAAATTTTACCACAGTTGCCGAAAGTGCAAAAACTTGTAGCCGTACAATTTCTCACTGTTTCTGATTTTCTTTTATAATCCCCATCAGATTTTGTAAGACGTCTTACCGAATACCCTACATACTATCACAGTATTAAAACAATGTTACCTTTTACAACCAGTGCTCATTATGTAATCGGAACCGCGGATTTCTTAATTTGATGAAAATACAAGGTGATCTTCCAAATAAAATCATATTCTTTTATTTTTATTTATACTTTTTTTTTTTTTATTTATAATGTTAATAGAAATACAAGAGTGCAAGGAATACATAAAATTGGAATAGGTTTGCGCCTTAATAACTTAGAATCATTAGAATTATCGAAATTAAATATAAACAATATTTACCAAACTTTAAATAAACAGATTTAACCCAAAGTCTGAATTTAAGGATGTTCCCTTGCTCCCCCCCCCTCTTCCCTTAGGCCTCTACCTACCCCTCTATCGCCACCTCTCTGATCCTGTGTCCTGTTCTACTTTTGTATACTGTATCTTTCCCCCACTTTCACTGTCTTCATCACGATATACCTCTGTATGTTAATTAAATTTATATTTGTACTACCCTGAAGAAGGCTGAGTTCAACCGAAACCGGTTGATAATACATAAATAAAGTCATTTAAATTATAAAATAAAGCCACAAAGTGATTGCTTTCTTCGATAAATTATGATATTGAGGTGAGGAGATTAGATAAAATTCGTGTATTAAAAAAAAACATAATACGAGTAAATACCTTTATATTCCCATTACACTATTATATTCATATAAGGATGTCTCCCTCTTACACTTAATGTTTTTCTATTGTTGTCTTCCTCTAATATTTTGTGTTGTCTCTCTTTTGTAATGTATCTATTTCACTATATTGTATTTTGTACCTATATATAACCGATAACTCTGTATTAGAATTTAGTTATTATATTTACCCTGATGAAGCTTGAGTTAAGCTAAACCGATTGGTGAAAATAATATATATATATATATATATATAAACCACACACATATATATATATATGTGTGTGTGGTTTATAACAACGTGTTTCATTTACTTAATATTAATTATGTATTTGCTAAAGTGCAGCCAAAAAAGAGGATTGTGAAGAAATAAAAATCAGGGGTAAGTCCTTTATTTATAATGTTAATAGAAATACAAGAGTGCAAGGAATACATAAAATTGGAATAGGTTTGCGCCTTAATAACTTAGAAGCATTAGAATTATCGAAATTAAATAAAAACAATTTTTTTAAATTTTAAATAAACAGATTTAACCCAAAGTCTGATTTTAAGGATGTTCCCTTGCTCCCCCCCCCCCTCTTCCCTTACGCTTCTACGTACCCCTCTATCGCCACCTCTCTGATCCTGTGTCCTGTTCTACTTTTGTATACTGTATCTTTCCCCCACTTTCACTGTCTTCATCACGATATACCTCTGTATGTTAATTAAATTTATATTTGTACTACCCTGAAGAAGGCTGAGTTCAACCGAAACCGGTTGATAAAACATAAATAGAGGTATAATACATAAATCCCATCTTACCCTCCCTATTTACCCCTGCATATTTGTGCAAGTCAACTGTAATTAATTTAAGTTGTGATGAAATTTTATGAGCCAGCGCACCCAAACGCTACCACTAAATAATACCACAAAGGGGTAAACATTCTCAGTATCATCCCTAGTGGAACGCTATTTTGAACCCCAACATTGATACGAAGTAGATGAAGAAACCGCACTTCATGGCTTCATAATCTACATAAATGTTACGAGTGCACTTCCGCGGAGTTCTTCTGCCCTGCAGCCTCCAAGGTGAAGATTTCATAGGAAAATGGAAGAACCGACCTGAAAAGAGATGGTGAACAACAGCCGATGATATTCACAAACCGGAACACCATTCCGGTTTGCTCCTCTTTATTCATACCCCACTGTGTTATAGCCCATAACATAAAACATCGAACTTACGCCCATCACTTCAAAACCTCCCCTCGTAGCAACAATCTTATCTCACCTTCACCAGCCTAACAAACCCCATCCGTAACCCAGTGGCGGGTCACTGTAACCCCGGGCGTGCCGGGTCGCCCGGGACGGGTCAGCGCTGTCAAACACGTCCCACGGGGTCTATAGAGCAGACCTATACCTTACTGCGGCAATGAGCCACGTCTCGCGGTAATGCACGCTTCTGCAGTTAGGGACCTACAACGCACACTTAATGCAAAGTAATTTGGAGAGATATGTGATATGATTATGTTACATGGGGTCGATTAAGATTTTACCTAAGTAATGAATTCAGGCGAAGGTATGGAGTTTAAAAGATCTATTCGGATAGCGAGTCCAATAGACATGTACGATGTTGCTAGACCACCCGCTCAAAACAAAGATCTTTTTAACGTATATATCAAACACAAGGGTAAAAATTGGCTTAAGGGGTAATGCCAGTCCAGCGCCTACAAAATCACTCCAATTTTAACATTTTTTTAAAGATAATATAACGAATGGAATAAAAACTAATACATAAACCAAAATTTTATACTTCACAAATGTGTGTTTTAAAAATGTTCTGAATACAAAGTGTTACTTTCACTTTTTCTAATTCCGCGAAAGCATATTGCTCGTTTCGTACATTTGACATTTAACGTTTCTCGGTGAGTGAAAAAACAAGACAAAACGTAGCTTATAATTACTAAGTTGGGTTCTCTCCAGTTTTATTTAAAATATACAAAAAACATATTTTGACATTCTAAAACGGAAATAAATCTTTATCATTCAATATTGGAATCGCGTAAACCAGATCGTAAACTAATAATAACATTTAACATTTCGGTCAACTTTGTTCACCCTGTTGTCACTTTTTATAACTAGTCCTCTGCTGAGGGGAACTTAATCCACAAAATCGATAACCTAAATTGATCGTAAATTCGATCAAGCATTTCGTTGGGAAGAGCATATTTGTGCATTTAAACAGTATTGAGGAAAAATTTCGGCTCAATAGTTTGGAATGAACGGCCGTAAACCTTTGTCGTACATGTACATACTTTCTAGAATATTTATAAATATTAAAACTTTTTTTTTACCTATTGATGGCGCTGGAGTTTACCAATGGATGCCTCTTCTTACGGAGAGGGGTCCGCAGGCGTTAATATTTCACATCATCATTTTCTTACTGGAACTAAAAAGTGAAAAGTTTACAAAATATTACACATCAAATTTTCTCAAGAACTATTTCTAAAATTGTTTCTAAAAATAAATCATAAAAAAAAGTTTACTAAGAAACGTAAAATCCGTACATTCTTGGTAAGACAATTTAATTTTAAACCTACGTGATATTTCTGTATCAGATGGAACCTTGTTATTCCAAGGGATCGATCTGTAGAAGCTGTGTCTCCAGACATTTTCCTCCTCTTCTGACTTTCGTGCAGATTTTAAGGACATCCTAACTATTTTGGCAGTCATGTCATTCGGGCATCGGTCCCAAAGCTGAATGCAGGGCTCATCAACCTCCGCACAGATATAGTAATTTTAATCACAGAATACGCCCTTAAAACCCCTTTTCCCTGTGTAAAACTTCTTGCACCATATTTCAATGGCTCTAAGTCATTATTTCAGATTTTTAAACATTTCTCCGGAATCCTGGGATGGCATTACCTCTTGATATATATATTTATTATAAATTTAAAATAGTTCCACCTTATGCGGTTCACTTCACTTACATATTTTAATTTTTTTTTAATATGTGTGAACATTTGTTATCGACTATCGTATTTCCCGTCTCAGTAGGTGTGAAACGCCTGTGTTGGGATCACAATTTACAGGAGTGGTTGTTCGGTTAGGATCTTTAGACGACAAATAGATGAATAGATTAAAATTTTGTTATTTTTAAAAAACATAAACTAATTTAAAGACACAAAAAAATTTAGAAGCTGACGCGTTTATTGGAGGTCATCAATGATCTAACATTTGAAGAAACTTTAAGTTTGCGTATTTCTGATGTCAGTAGGTGGGAAATTGAATAGCTTAATAGCATTGTACTTAAAACTTCTTTGTCCATAGGAGGTTGTACAAACTGCGATATTAAAAATATATATATTGTATGTGAGTGTCTTAGGGCTCTAGTGCTTGTTCTTTCTTCAAATATATGGATATTTTTTTTAAATTTATTTGATTTACAATAAATTAAAAAAATAAATAAATGGAGTTCTACGAATTAAACACAAAACCAATTCATAATTTAGATTGTCTCTAAAGTACAGTGATAGTCTTTTTTTAAATTCTTAAAATTAAAATTAAATCGTTATTTTTAATTCCTTGTTAAAACTCATTATAACTTATTATTTGAGAATTCTCTGTACTGATTTATATTTATTATACTTTGAAAGTTATCTGGTTGCTCTATTCTGGATTATTTGGGAGTTTTTAAGCTACCTACATTACTTACATAGAGAATACTAGAACAGTTCAGCAATTTATGTGTGGTGCTACAATTGTTTTTTTTTTTTAATTTTTAATGTGAGTACCACACAAAAATCCCAGCTGCTCCCAAACGTCTGGAGCTAGTGAGACTATGGCATCCCTAATTGGGGTATGTTGGGAGGCTGAAGGTAGTTTGGAAGGGAAGGAAATGAGGGAGAGGAAAGTGGAAAAGTACCTGGCTATTCAGATATTCTCATCAAACACGGCTAAAGCCTTTTGAAGCAGCGTTTCGATTCTGAATGGTGGCCTTTCACCAGGGCGATAATAATAATAATGATTGGATGATTTGTATAAGCGCCGTTCTTGTGAAAAATCGCCTCAAGGGCGCTGCTGACAGTATCTGCCATTCGATCGATACTGACAGTATGGAACGTTCCGCAAATATACGATATATTATTTGAAATTAATAAGCTGTGAAATAACACAAATCACTCAATAAAATTTACTTGCGCCCGCCGGCATTTGAACCCGCCACCTCCGGATTCGTAGCCTCGGATCGTAACTACTCAACTACGGAGGCCGTCATTTTCTGGAATAACTTATTGAAGCTTATGAACCTCACTGTAATATATTTATAAATCATTGAAGATAATATTAACAACTCTTTGAATTAAACATTAAATCATTATCTGTCCCAGCAGCTACCATTATCTTTTTATTTATTTTCTTTGTCTTCTTGGTTTCATGTTTCATTCTAAGAGTTTTCACTATTTTCTTCAATGATTAAGTAAATATTATGGTTAAAAAATTGTTTTATAAATTATTAAACCTGTTTTTATCGATTTTTTTCTAATTCTTCCGACGAAACACACATTTTTTGCTATTTTTTTCTTCAAGAGTCTTCTTTAAGTATAATATTATTAATAAGTATCTTATAATGTATATAATTCTTCTCCTTTTTATAACGCCGTTCTGATCCATAAATCATCAAGGGCGATTTACGTTGCATCTATCTCTACGTCTCCGTCCATATATATTCGAGTCAAGTTCAACACGAAGGTTATTCAAATAATTCTCACTCGCATTTATTAACTTATTTCCAGCCGACTTAATAGAATCTACTTGGACACTGGAGATTATTTTGATTTCAGAAAATCTATCTACCCTCGCATATCTCCTACAACACAATACGTTCTGCTTACACGCTTCTGCAAATTTACATATTCTTCAAAAAATTATTTTTCAATTCCACACTTTAAATCCTACAAGCTAAACCATCCCAAAGCCCGCATTGTCTGACCAACCAAAAAACCAGTCTGTATTTTTCTTATAAAGCCTTATTAATACTGTTCAATGTCACAGCAAGATCATTTCAGTGTGATTATTAGTATTTTAATGTTATTCGTTGTTCATTGTTAGTTTAATTTAGTATGTGATGCCACCTTTATGTTAAAATTTACTCAGTGCGAAAACCTAAAATAGACAAAATAATAATAATGCAAACATTGTTGTACGTTTCTATGCTTTCAAATTTCAAATTTATAAATAATCTAAAGTACCCGTAGTTGCCCGGGGTCATGAATGGTTTGGAGGGAAGTTTTGTTGTTGAATGTGTTATCCCTAACCCTACGGTGGGGAGGGCAATCTGACTGTTAAATAGAATTACTTCGGGTATCGACATATTTACCATCAATGAAGCTGCGTTTAAACATAAAGCTTTGTTGCTACTCGTATAATACCAGTATGTGTTGTATGAAAATTACTGACATTCTATATATCTACCTTATTTATTATAATTTTTATTATTTTTGGTAAGTTATTATTTTGTATGATGTGGATCCTGTCTTATTTAATAATATCTTTAAAAATGCCTTAAAATGTATTTTTTTAAAAGGAATAAGGAATTGGATTGAACTGAATTGAATAGAAACCCCTACCCCTACACATACCCCTAGTCATGTTTGCAAAATTTCATCAAGAAATACAGGGAGTAGTTTTTTGAAAGCTCGTGTAGACAATGACTCTTGTTTCGAAAATCAAGTGTCCAAAATTTCATCAACCTCGGAATAAAACTGTAGATTTGTATACAAAAAAGAAACACCGCCCGCCCGGGACTATCTTCTTTATATAATAGAAGAAAGAAGAAAAGGATATCGACTGTGTCATTCATCGTTCTTTTCTTACGAAATTCTCATTAAATCACAAGTCTTCACTAACTTACCATAAAGAGATTCAAGCCTAGCTAGAACATGGATGTATTAATCAACAGAAATACTCAGTGTTGATAACGATAGTGTTTTTATTTAGGTCGAGTTCAATCACCCATCTGCGTCAACCTTTCTCGATATTATTCAATTCATTCAAGGAGTCCAAGATTTACAACCTTGGGTCAGATCGAGGAGATTCTAGCGTGGACAAATTCCACGTGAGTAATTATTTGTAAGTAAATACTGTTAATTAAAGGGCAGCTATAGGTTATTTTAAGCTTCGTACTAAGGCCAAATCGGCAATGGGAAGTTTTAACAGGTTTTTTTTTGCATCTGGAATTCTAGATTGACACAACTATTTTTAGTTAGTAACATAGTTTCCGTCGCATGTTATAAAGTTTGAAAAATGTCTACTGAACTATCAAACAATAAGACAGGTCGCTAGTTAGGTCGTTTCGTATGTTTCAATTGTCCGATTGGGTATTTAGGCCCACATGATGTGCAGGTGGGGCCTTAAACAGTTGGCGTTGTGTGAATGCGGTGCTGTGCAGATCACAGAACATATGGTCAACAAATGCCCGCTTCATTTAGTCCCCGGCAAAATTGATGAAACTCACGGGCCGATTTTTGTGGTCCTAGACTGGCTCCCAGACCTAGATATTCCCTATTCTTCCGTTAAAAAAAGCATGGAATCTCGGGCGAAGTTCCTATTTCTGGGTAATGAAAAGAGAGTGGGTTTCAGCATGTACTTTATCAAATACCATTTGCGACCGGAAGCAACAAACCAATTTGTATCTTCATCAACCTATACGGAATCAGCGTAATAAATATTGCCAATCCTCCCTATAGATTAATTAATGATCTCCAATGTACAGAACAATCAATCTCCAAGTGGCTCCATCTCGACCGGCGTATGAGGACCAGCCGGAGGGCTGGAGAGGGGGGAGTTGGAAGGGGTAGGGAGGGCAATGGGGCAGTGGAGCTTGCGGAGGCTGTATATTGAAAGCCACCCTCCCCTCCCCATCTCCCTCTTGTTGATTTATTTGGCCCTGTGGGTGTTAATTAGCCGCAATTTGCAATCCTTCGATATACAGCCTTGATAGGGATTGCAATTCCTAGCGGTAAACAGATACTTTTTTTTTTCTTCAAATGATCGGTATTCACTTTGTGGCGTCATTATTAATAAAATAAATTAAAAAATTACTTTGTATTCACCAAATTACTAATATACACAGATTGACAGACATTGTTTCGAAAGCAATGCTTTCTTCATTGGGAATATATAGAATACTAAAAATAATAATGCCAAGTATTGACATAAACAACAGTTGATTAAAGTATTTAAGTAATTAGTCAAAAATATTAATAAAAATATATTATTAAACATTGAATAACAAATTTATATTAGAAATTAAAAAAGAAATTATTTTTATTACTAATGTTAATATGAAAGTAAATTCGAAAGATAGCTACACTTAAAAAGATATTTGATTACTTATTAAATTTAATTCACTATTAACGCTTTTTCTGACATATGTTGTTACGTAACAATTAGAAGAGCCTAGAGTGTTTCTACCTTCTTGTGACAGGAAAGAGCCCGGCAGTCAATCACAACGGCCCGCCAGCTCGGCAACCAATCCGGTGACTTCCCACCTTCCTAGCATGGTTAATCAACCAACGAGGGCTAACACAGATCATTACTGACCACATAGAACAGGGTAGCGCGAAGCGACTTCCAGTCCGATCCCCAAGCTATCACCTGCGTGCTCCGTGGAGCCCGCGGCTCGGTCATTTATTACATCATTCGAGTCCGATTGGCAACGTTATTCGCATGAGAGTTTGAGGTCCCTAGCGGATCGTTCCCATTTTACCTTAAAACAACTAATATGGTGACCTGTTATTAGCTATTAAACTCAGTGTGGAGATATCCAACGCCTGTGCTCCTTGTACGCTGCCCACGCAGGCAACCCCGGCCATGGCGTCACTGTACCAACATCCTCAAGTAAGCTGTCCAAACCTTTCCTCTTTCATGTGTTGTACTTGTGTGTTTGTTATAATTAATTAGCCCGGTCTAGAATTCCATCAGAGAGAGAGAGAAGTAGTCTAACTCTAGAACAGAATAGGTGCCAACTACTTGGCGTACAACTGTACATAACCGGTATGTCTATGTTCTCGTCATGATAAACTCTGAACTGAAAATACGCCATCTCTTCATTTAAAGTAGTATAGAATGCCTCTCCTTCAATTATAAGACCGCGGTCGACCCATATGACCCTGAGAGAGAGGAAACCTCATGCTGTACCGAAACCTGAGCTATTGTCCAGACGACGCCGGAACCCGCCTAAAACACTATCACCAGGTAAGTCGCACCGATATCCTTATCTACGACTCTCATTTGCCCACGGCCCTCCTCTCAGCATCCCCTCCTTCACACCAGATGCCCATCATGATTCTCTCCTAACTTACCCATCAGTTAACAATGTTTGTTATCAAAAGCATCGTTTTATTAAAAGAAAACCATGTTATCCTTATTATTTTTATTTTATTTACATAAAATAAGCTAGTTTTAATGACAATCGTTACTACTATTTTAGATGCCGACAGATTTCTATTCCTTTTCCTTAGGTTTAAAAGCTTCTTGCACAACTGCTGTTTTAGTTCTCTCGGGTGACAGCTGTCATTAAGCGAATGACATTTATTAAAAATTTCACTATTTACACAGTTTTAACAGGAGAAAAACTTAATATTAAGTAAGTTATCAATTACGTTATAATTTGATTTAAACATTATTAAACGTTAGACAGATGTTGACATTTTTGACAATAGAGGATAGTCGTTATGGCCGGCCGAGTCCAATGAATCCGATTCCGAAGGCGGTGGAATCACTCCAAGTTCTCAAATCCGGATTCAATCGTTCCGAACTGGCACTCAAGGAACGGCAAAGGTTTTGGATTGGAGTCAGAAACGAAAAGTGTCCTTATTCATTAGTGTAATATGAAAGATTTTTGTTTCCGAAACGGCGGACCCGTGCGGACCGAAAGGAACGAAGACCGAATCCGAGGAATCGAGTCTGTTTGGCTAAACTCGAGATTGGAACCGAGTTCGTAAAATAAGTGGAATTACCCACCTCTTCGGTCGGCATAGATTAACCACGACGGAAAATGTCACTTTTAGAACTAGTGACAAAAAAGGTCATTACTATCTTGTGAAGTTTTAAAAAACCTAACCTTCGATAAAAGGTTTATTTATGCTATTTAAAAATAATACTATTATACATACATATGCATTAAAATACATTGTAATTGTTTTTAAAAGTTTTGGTTCAAAACCTTGTGTCACCTAAAGATATTGCATTCATTTATGTTTTTTTTAAATAATCTCTCAACAATCTGGTTGGGATTCTTTTTACTATGTCTCTCCGGAATTCCACAGTAAATCAAGAAGTCTAAGGAAAAGGATAAGGAATCTTCCTTAAAAAGAACCAGAATAGCGCCTCTGATTTCGCTTACAGCCAAACATTACTAAGGCCATATTAACCCGATAACAAGTGCTTTTAAGAGAAGATAAATATGATTACGGTGCTCATTCTATTTAGGAGCTATCCGGGATAGTTTTATTCATTCTACTTGGCATATGTACATAGCAATGAAAAGGGTGTATGGTAGTTGAAAAGTGCTACCATGCGTATATAATATTTTAATTCGAATAATTTATTGAAGCAGAAAAAATAAAATAAGTGCATACTATAGCTCAATCCCTTCTGAGTTTTACAGTCGAACATATAAACAGCACGTAATAACTTGGATCGATTCACAAGATCCTCATTACAATATACTCGTACATACCACCAACCTAGTTTTTGTTGTTGATTTTGTTGATTTCTACCAGTTCAGCGAGGATCAGCAGTTCTCCTTTTGTTGACATTTTTTCTACACGTGCCTGCGGTTCCGCTTCCCTGACTTGCTCGTTGCTCCGTGTCTTACTTGTAGCTCGACGGCCTCCATGGTCGAGGTGTAAGGCTCTCGACTACGAATCCGAAGATCGCGGGTTCAAATCCAGGCGTGCGCAAGTAAATTTTATTTAATTAATTTACAATTAATTAATTTTAAAATAATATATAGTATATTTGCGCACGTTCCAGAGTGGAAGATACTCTCAGTATCGCCCTGGTAAAAGACCACCATTCAGAATTGAAACGTTGCTTGAAATGGCTTTTATCCATGTTTGGTGACCAGATCTGAATAGCCAGGTATTTCCTCACCTACCTCTTCTCCTTCTCCTTCCCCTCCACAATACCTTCAGCCTCACAACACATTCCCCAATTGGAGGATGCCATAGTCTCCATTGAGATCCATCTCCTGTCCTGATTATCCTCTTCCTCCTTCCCCGCACACCACTTCTTTCATATTTTGTTTTTTTCTTTATCTTTTTAGCTTCATAATTTAAACATCTCTATTTAACCACTGTTAGCACAAGAAACTTTGTTGGCTTACCTTTTGTTAAACTTCCTTTGTACATATATTTGTAACACAATTTTCTTGCGCACGCAGGGATTTGAATCTGCGACCTCCGGATTCGTAGGCAAGGAACGTAACCACTCAACCACGGAGTCCGTCAAATAATCTCTTGTAATAAAAACCTTTAAAAAATTAAAATTCCAAAGAAGTATTAAGATATGGATTATGGATCGGGAAGGAAGAATATAGATACAATGTTACAACTCATAGAGATTAACGCTCATGTTTTCTTCAAGGTTTAAGAATTTTTATTAATTTATTGCTTCACAATTTTTCTCTCAAATATTTTAATGTACTTAAAAAACTCGCATTAAAAAAATTAACCAGATCTAATTTTTAATTCATAAACAAAACCATGTATAATGTGACCTTAGAACGGGGTACCCCAGTAAAGTAACATTTTTTTCAACTTTCGTGTAAAACGCTATAAAAAAAAAAAAACAAAAAACAATTTAATATTATTTTTTACCGATCGGAAAAACACTTAAAATTAAGTGGTGTTAAACTAATTAGATTTTTTTTTTTTTATAAATAAAAACCACCAAACTAAGATAGTGTTATATTATGTGTGTTAAATATCAATTATATTATTAACAATTACTTAGTTTGATACCACTATTTTTAATATGTAAATATGTACATTTTTTATATGAATACCGCACAAGTAAGTGAATACGTCCCAACTCCTCCCTACCGTCTGAAGCAAGTGAGACTATTGCATTCCCAATTGGGGAATGTTGTGAGGCTGAAAGTATTGGGGAGGGGAAGGTGGGGAAATACCCGGCTATTCAGATCTGGTTACCAAACATGTTTCAGAAGAGAAGCTCCCTTCGTCTGGATAAACAATATACCTAAATAATGAGAGGTATTTACAAATAATAAGTAGAACGAATTAAAATGACAAACAAAAATTTAAAATAAGTTAAGAGCTTTACTTCTGAAACATCTAGATATACGAGTATGTATATTAATTACAGTGGTTTCAAACAATAATAAAAGTAATTTGTTATTAATTTAATAAATAGATAGAAGTTATTTTACATCATTTGAAGAAATTTATAATACTATTTAACTTTGCTATAACATAAATATAAGTTATAAAAAAATAAAAAAAAATTAACCTAAAAAAACGTTTTTAAAAAACTTGTAAAATATTTTCAAATAATACCAAATGACTTACAGTAAATAATATTCAACTATCCCGAAATATAATTTGATCATACCGGAACAAACTATATTTTTTACCGCCCTCTCGAACGGTAGTTTTTTTTTTGTTCTTGCAATCCCTACGCTTTAACCACGTGGTTTCTGATTCCAAAATAGGTCGACATAACAACTATTACTCTTCAGTGTTATTCACATTTTCGCTTGCAAAAATAATTTCGTGGTAAACTACAAGAGATTCAATTACATTTTTTTTTTCTAGTTTTTATTTCAATGTATTTCCGAAAGCACCATTTTAAATACGAGATAAATATTTTAACAATTTGATGAATGCTGTACAATTGAAATCTTTGAGACGAATGTGTGGTAAAATCATGTATGGTCGTCTGAAATATATTTAGATTAGTAAAGAATGGAAAGCTGATATAAGCGTAATGAGTAAGATTAAGAAAGGGATTAGATGGTTCGGGCATGTAGAGCGAATGAACGAAGAAAAAGCCGGGACGTCCGGGGAAGACATGGCACGATCGAATGCATTAAATACTTGAATCGGGCCATGTCAGATGTCGGAATAACAGAAGAGAATGTGTGAGGCGTTGTATGAATGCGAATGAAGCAAGAAGTGTATGCCAAGATCGAGTTATTTGGCGGTCCGTCCTCTCTGCCTACCCTTGCGGGGGAAACGGCGTGTGTTTGTTAGTTAGTTAATTAACATTTTTTTAATAATTTCTTCACAAGATTGGTATTCGCTCTGTGGCGTCATTATTAATAAATTAATTAAAAATTACTTTGTAATCACCACTTTATTAATATATTCATATCAACATGCTTCGAAAGCAAAGCTTTCCTCATCAGGAATGTACAGAATACTTTATTCGGTATATTGTATTACTGTATTAAGTATTCTGTATATTCTTGATGACGAATGATTCGCTTTCGAAACATCTTAACAATTTCTTTACGTAAAAATAGTTCTCACAAATATAAAAGAGGAAATAATTTTAAAAAAGAGTACCATTAATTTTTAGTTCTGTACCATTCACACAATACATGGTGTTTAAAATTACTGCACTAAGTCAACTCAACGTAATAAAATATTTTATTGGTTTAATAATAATTGTATTATTTTCATGTTGTTTCAAAAAAAGCCTGCCACACCTCACCAAATATTGATTATATCGGGGTGTCTAACCACTTAACTTTGGCAGACTATTTTCATTTTTATTGCAAAGATGCATATATAATCAATGTTGTCATTTATTACGGCAGCAATTTTGTCATTTATTTTATTCATTTTGAGTCTATTGTACCGGTATTATCACTTAACAAAATGTAAAACATATTACCTAGTAAATCTCTCGAAACAAGCCGCGTGCTAAATTAATTAAATGTTTAAATCCATTGGAAAACCTAAAGAAGGTTCTACATTTTTTTTTGTTTCCCCATAGTAGGGAGAAAAACAGGATGGAACAGAATGGTGCCTGCTGCCAATTCTCAACCTTTTATATTTAAGTCTCGTTTCAATGACCTCTGTAGCAGAGCGGAAAATCCTTGGATCTGTGCCCAGAAGTCATGGGATCAAAACAATAACAAAAAGGTTTTACAATGTTCGTACAAACTTTAACCAATCTTTTCAAAAATGTGAATGGAATAAGTGATAATAGATAAATTAAAGTTATTACTTTGCTCCTTGTTCCAGAATGGAAGATACTATTAATATCGCGCTGGTGAGACATAATCTTCCATTTTTTTTTTCCTTTTGTTTTTGTTTTTCTTTTTCTTTTTCTTTTTCTTTTTCTTTTTCTTTTTCTTTTTCTTTTTCTTTTTCTTTTTCTTTTTCTTTTTCTTTTTCTTTTTCTTTTTCTTTTTCTTTTTCTTTTTCTTTTTCTTTTTCTTTTTCTTTTTCTTTTTCTTTTTCTTTTTCTTTTTCTTTTTCTTTTTCTTTTTCTTTTTCTTTTCTTTTCTTTTTCTTTTTCTTTTTCTTTTTCTTTTTCTTTTTCTTTTTCTTTTTCTTTTTCTTTTTCTTTTTCTTTTTCTTTTTCTTTTTCTTTTTCTTTTTATTTTTACAATTTCTCTACACTTACAGTCCCTAAAGGAAATAATTTCCCTCAAGGCCTGTGTCTTTCTTTGGGAATGCTGTGTATAAGGTATTTGAGACCGATGTCGTAGGATGGAGGAAACACAGAGACCGGCAAGTCATTCCATAGTCGAGCTGATGAACACGAGAACGAGTCGTAGAAGCCACCCATTCTTATGTGACAAATGTCAACAGTGTACAAATGTGCGTTTGGTGTGTTTCCCGACTATGCACCGGTGCCATTGAAATACCAAGGTAGAACAAAGGCAGCATTCTCACCTGACGTCTGGGCACCAAAGATTGCAATCCGTTTGTTAAGATCTGTAAATAATATATTCATTTTAACACGGCATCACGCTTATTGGTGATACAGCGTACATATAGTTTAGTGTTATTGATCGATGGGCTGGTGGATGCTATCCGCTAGCCTTAAATTATAATAAATAATCCGTTTTGTTTGAAGAATTTTAATCACTACGTACTTTTGTAACTTCATTTTATTCCTGCGCTACCGGTTTTGACACATCCGTGTCATTCGCTGGCGTTCTTAAAACTGAATGACACGGATTTGTCGATACAGGCAGCACAGTCATAAAATTAAGTAACAAAAGCACATAGTGATTAAAACTCTTCAAACAAAATGTCTATAAATTGTTACATAGTTAATTCCCCAGAAAATATTTGTACAGCACCCTTGAGGTGATTTTTCACGAAAACGGCGCTACAAAAATCGTCTAAATATTTCTACAATTATTATTTTCAATAATTGGGATGTAGTCTGAAATCACCTCAAGGGCGCTGTACAAATACTACATTCTAGGGTTTATCTTATTATGTACATACTCGTATATAGAAAACATACTTACCTGGTAGGGCACTCCAGATTAAAACGTTAAATTACAATGTTTTGGGCTAAGATGATATGACTTTGCACGCACAGGACACATATATTAGAAAACACTGCACATTGCATGACTGCTATTTGTCATTGATATTATATACATTAGAAGATTATTGGCAAAAGAAGGGTATGTATTTATTTGAAACATGATTTTATTTGAGATTTTTGATAATAATTATTTACATTTACAAATATTTATAATTATTTGTTTATTAGGTATGCAACTGAACCATTCATGGATATGTCTTAACAATGAGATGAGTTTTGCTCTGAATTCTGTCGAGTCTTTATTCAATCTTAGATCGTATCGCAGTTTATTCCAGGCTCTATGGCCTGACACGCTGAAAGCCCGCTCACCAAACTTAGTATTTGGTGTGAGCTTTAGTTCCTTCAGCCTTCCGATTGCCGATGACGTCGCTGATCTAAGAGTTGACTGGCGTAAATTGGAATTTTCTGGGATGCAGAGTTCCGATAGGTAAGCCGGGACCATCCCGTTAATTGTTTTAAATACCGTCCAGCAAAGCTTGAATTGGATTCTTTCTGGACATTTAAGCCAGTGAAGATTTTTTAGATAAGACTTGCATATATTCCATTGCAATAATCTAGACGTAAAACAACGTACGAATTAACCAGTAATTTAGTGATGTCATGATTCCACTTATTAAGGGTAGTTGATTAAGTTGATTAAGTGATATCGACATGTCTCCGTGGTTGAGTGATTGCGATCTTTGGCTACGAATCCGGAGGTCGCGGGTTTAAATCCCAGCGGGCACAAATAAATTTTATTTCATTAAATTATGTTATTTCACAATTTATTCATTTAAAATAATATGTAGTATATTTACGGCAAGCTTCAGAGTGGTGGATTCTGTTAGTATCACCATAGTGAAAGACCACCATTCAGAATCGAAACGTTTTTTGAAATGGCTTTAGCCGTGTTTGGTGACCAGATCTGAATAGACAGATTCTTCCTCACCTTTCTCCTCCCAATCTCCTTCTCCTTCTCAAAAATTCTTCAGCCACACAACATACCCCAATTGGGGATGCCAGGGTCTTATTGGTTCCAGACGGTTGTGAGCAGTTGGGACTATTGGTGGAAATACTTAAAAAAAAATGAGACCTATCGACTCCTAGGTACCATATAGGCTATTGGAATTATGTATCTGCTAAAAAGAGAATTTCGGCATTTGAAAACGTTTTTTTTTTAAATACGCTTAAATTTTTTAAGGAATTTTGGGAAAAGCATTTTTTCAGCAAACGCAGGGGTATTGTGCAACAAAAGTGATGTTATGTTAACTTTTTGGTACTTTGCAGTAAGCTTTCGTTTTTGACGCGAAAGTAAGTGTGTTGCATTTTATGGCTTATCAAGCTTGTCAAAACCATAGAAGGAGAAATATTTAGAATGTGTAAACACACTTTTCTATTTTTAAATACGAGAAAATCACCAGAAAAATTGTTATTTGACCGAAAATTACGAATTTACCATAAAAATTTGCGTTATAACAAGCCCGAACTTTTCATGTTTCTATGTACCAGTAACTTTCATATTACGTAATTCCCTACTATACGACTTTACTAATGGCTTCGCTCTATAACACCGGCGACTAATTACCTGTTCTCCCCGCCCCAAAATGGGACATTTTCGCATATATTTGAATTTAAAAAAGCACTTTTGCACAAATGCACGGCTTAATGCCGTTAAGGCTTTACGCAACCAGTGAAATACCTACCCCTTAGAATATTTATTTCATCCAAAATCCACCCATTCGTAAATGCAATCCCAAGTGAATTGAATCATTTTTAATCCGTGATGGGATAATCCACGGGTGTGGATTGCATTCAATGCAAATTTATAGACTGACATACTTTACTTTACAGGCGGCCAAAGGAATAATTAACGAACGAATACACTCTTATTTAGATCTATGGATTTTTTCGTACCTACAAAATCTACACCAGCTGTGCCACCGACTGAAAAGTTAAGTGCGTTTTTCATAAATGCATAATTTCCACATTTTTATGAAAAACCGCCTCGAGTGCAGTCTACAATTAATTATGTGTAAAATACATTTATTCCCCTGTATTCTCCGGCAATAAAACTCTCCAACACTTTCGTGGCAATTATTATTTTGAAGCGCCAATTACAGAAGCTCTAAACACAACACGCAGACCGTTCTTCCACCTCGAATCCCTCACTAGTATTACTGTATCCCTCAGTAGAATTGTATTTATTTATTGCTGAAGTTATGCAGGGATATTGCGGTGCAATACTTTAAAAATATAAGCATGATTTAAATTCATTATTGTACTGCACATATATATATATAGATACATTGAACCTTTTACCAAAATAAATTCAAACGACAAATAAATTATCTTTCTACGTAGAAGAAGTAAACTGATGGCTGAATGATCTAGATCTTGAAACATTACTTCTTTGTTATTTCTTAAAATCTTTGTTATTTCTTAAAATCTTAGTTAATTTCTTAAAATCTTTATTATTTCTTAAAATCTTTGTTATTTCTTAAAATCTTTGTTATTTCTTAAAATCTATGTTATTTCTTAAAATCTTTGTTATTTCTTAAAATCTTTGTTATTTCTTAAAATCTTTGTTATTGCTTAAAATCTTTGTTATTTCTTAAAATCTTTGTTATTGCTTAAAATTTTTGTTATTTCTTAAAATCTTTATTATTTCTTAAAATCTTTGTTATTTCTTTCCGCTTTCTTTAACTACAACTTGAATATTTACTAATTATGAACAAAAAATATCTGCTTATTTATAGTATAAGTGTAAAATTTCCATTACATTAAATAAAAACAAAAAATTTAATTGCAAATTATATTTTAAAAACCAGTTATTCTTTTGATGTGTGTACAACGATATTCGAAACAAAGAAAGAAGAGTCATTTGATAGACACCCGAGAGAGAGACTGCCACGTCAATCTTCGATGGTCATTGCTGCAGGAACCTGGTCCATAGATCCGAACGAATGATTTAGTACGACGACTTCTTCAACGATTTTTGATCTTAATTCTTGTTTGTGTTTAATTTGTGGAACTCCATTTTTTTTTAAATTTAATGCAAAAGAAATTTTATAATGTTATTATTATATTAATTATTTTTGTGTTTAATTCGTAGAACTCCATTATTATTATTTTTTTTTTAATTTATTTAATGTAAATCAAATCTAATAACGTTATTACTAATTTCTGCAAGTATTCTTAGTTTTTATCATTGTGACAGCTGTTTCGGCGTTCAATGCCATTTTAAAACTGCCTATGGCTGATTTGCACAATAATACACCGATTTTTTTGTGAAAAAATCATCAATGGTTAAGGGACAAGAAAAAAAAACAGCCATGGGCAATTTGAAAATGGCCTTGAATGCCGAAACAGCTGTCATGATAATAAAAACTAAAAATAGTTGAATTAAATAATAATAACATTATTAAATTTGTATTTCATTAAATTTTAAAAAAAAAATTGGGTTTTAGTCATTAATTTAGTATCATAACTCTAGTTTACCTTTACCTATAAATTTAGTCACGATGTTTGACTTGGCCATAACTTAGTTAAATAATACAACATTAATCTTTGTCAATCTTCTTCGAGTTGACACACCCCCTGAGATAATTTTACAATTAATTCATAGTCTTTTAGAATTTTGAATAAATATATATACTGTTCGCTACTAGTCCATATGGTGCATAAACCTCGGATAAGTTCCATGCGTCCGCATACGAGTATAGCAAATTTATATATTTAAAGTAATGTGGAATCCATACTCCGCTAGCATACTCCATCGTACTTCTTACAATGCCATCATACATGGCTATCTTTACGAATGGATCATAAAACTGTTTGGATGTTTTGATGATTAACCTCAGGAGTTTGTAGCAAGCTGGAGTGAGCCGTGATATGTGGTCCGAGAACGTTAGTTTGGGATCAAAGACGATCCCGAGATCTTTATTGCTATTGACTCCGGATAAAATTCTCCCTTTTATGCTGTACTTACAAACTTTTGACTTCTGGGAGAGGTTACAGGTAATTTTTACACATTTTTTAATATTAAATTCGAACTCATTTTAACACGTTATTTATGAGATTTTGTAACGTAGATTGCTTGCTGGACCTTGCCACAGTGGTTTTAAAACTAAGGGAAAGGAGAGTGATTCGTAAATGTAATGAGAAACTCTATCGTATGTACGAATTAGTATATTATTTAACTAATAAACTGCTAACCTATTTTATGACAATCCTTAAATTTAACTCACAGTAAGACAGGAGTAACAAAAACCATTCTAATATTTGATATCAAGATAAATAAAAAAAGGAAGAAAGCAATCTTTCTTTAATATTTGTTTACTGAAAATAAAACAATCACTTTGTTTATAACCACTAGAATTTTATTAAATTTTATTAGGACCGACCGGTTTCGCTTATCACAAGCATCATCAGGGTGCAAAACTAAAGTGTTTAAACAAAGTGACAGCTTTCTATCAAAATATAATATTTATTTATTTGCAAAAACTGGAAAAACGCAAGGAGAAAATCCAACAGCACGAAGCTTTTTCACAATTCGGGACATTTTTTACATACTTATTAAAAGAAATACATATTTTTAAATTGTGTATAAGACTTTAAACCATGATATGTTCAACTCATTGTATTTTTAAATGAAAAAATATCATGTATAATTAATACAATATGATCAATATTAATTAATTTCCTAAATAAACTCCATAAAAAGATGAAATTCACCATGGAAATAGGACAAAATTTTAGCATTAATTTTTTAGACTTTCTTGACTTAAAATTTCTATTGTTCATAACAAATTTGAATTTAATATATATCGTAAAGATGCTTATGCAGACATTATACATAATACTTCTAATCATCTTTTTGCTAAAAAAATTATCTGCTTTTCATTCAATAGATAAATAGATAATATATTAAAATTAAAATTTGAGAAGAAAATTATTAATTCTTTTGTATATCTACAAATAACTGATGTTATAAACAGTATTTGTTTAAAAATAATAATACCTCAAATTTAATCATTAAAAACATCAAAAATACTAACCAACCAGCTGTATATACTAATAATGAATTTTTTTTAAAGTTATTTTAAGAAGAACGGCTGTTTTATATAAAACTTAATTTTGCATTTGAGACCAAAATACCCTGTATAAACTGTATGTTCTTTTTTAAAAATTAAAGGTATAGTAAATATCTAGTCGGGTTAGAAGTATTTTTTTTATGTTTTAAATTATGAAATATAGGCCATTAAAGAAATCAATTTTTCATGATTTTAGAGGCAACTTCGTAAATTATTTGCGGGTTAACGGTAGTTTTGTTCAATTTATCAGATTTACTATGTAAACATGAATAAAATAAAATAATATTTTTATATATCTTTAAAAAAAAACATTTTTATCGGGTCGACGTTTTAAATTAGCTAAGCTAAATTTGTGTTCCAAAGTAAATTTGTCATATTAAATTTAAATTTAACTCCATCATAATGCTGATTTTAAAACTTTTTAATTTTTAATTTCATATTTATATTATATTTTCATAGTAGAAGGGGTAATTTTTTTTCCATGTTTTATCACCATTAACCCCCAAATAATTGCCCAAGTTGTCCCTAAAATCGTGACAATTTTATTTCTTTAATAGCCTATATTTCATAATTTAAAATATAAATAAATAAAATACTTCTAACCCGTACTAGATACTTGCTATACCTTTTGATTAAAAAAAATATCATTCGGTTTGGGTGAGAATTTTGACCTCAAATCCAAAATTCAGTTTTGTATGAAACAGGCCGCGCAGCCGTTCCCCTTAAATAACAAGGTTAAAAATAATATTTTAAATAAATCGGAGGTACATAAATTAATTTGTAACTATGTTTATATAGGAAAGGCTTCTAGTAATTTCAGCATTAGAGTTAAGGATCACCTGTGGTGTTTAAATAATAACAATTATTCTGAATTCGCCAATCATATTTTAGAAACCAATATGATATAAATAAAGGTTAAATTTTTTTACATACAACCGGTTTACAATTAGACAAATTTGTAATTTTAGACATCAGAACATCCGTTGATAGTGAATTAAATTAAATTAATAATCAATTTATTTTTTTAAATATTTATGTCTTGAATTTATTTTCAAATTAATATTAATATATTAAATAACAAGTCACTTTGTTTTTAATCCACTTTATTTTTATTTATTTTTTATTTGTCGACTAGTTTCGATTCTGCCGAATCGTCTTCAGGACATAGAACTTAGAACGATTCGGCAAAGTGACTTGTTATTTAATACATCATGTCAATCCACAATGTGTTTGCTTATTCTGAAAATTTAATATTAATAATAAAAATATCTTCGTTTTTAATTTCTTATATAAATTTATTATTCAATGTTTTATATTAATTATTTATTAATATTTTTGATTGATTACTTATCTAGTTTAATCAATTTGTGTTTATGTTTATAATTTGTTTATTCTTTCATTATTGTATTCTATTTTTATCATTATTTCTTGACAATATTATTTTTTGGTATTCTATATATTCCTGATGAAGAAAACATCACTTTTGAAACATGTTGATATCTATGTATATTAATAAAGTGGTGAATACAAAGTAATTTTTAATCCATTTATTAATAATGACGCCACAAAGTGAATATCAATCTTTTGAAAAATTATGAAAAAATATGATTTAGTTCGATAGTATTAATTGATTTAGTGTTTAATTCGTAGAACTCCATTATTGTTTTTTAAATAATGTAAATCAAATTTAATAATATTTTTATTAAGTTCTGCAATATTTTAGTTTTTATTATTGTTAACAATAAAATAAAATATTATAGTATTTTTGACTACAAGTAATGATGAAATAATGAATATGGAGCCTGCAAAAAATCAATGGTTATATTTAAAATAAAACTTGTGGCAGCCCTGGTCGCAAATTCGATTTTACCAATTATATTCCCGTGATAAACCGCTGACCTTTATTTTTTCATCGATTCCTAAATAGTTTTCCCGCTCCCTTTAAGCTACACAAGTTTATGAAGTGACAGCCCTCTTAGCAAACACGACTTAGCACGTGCGGTTCCGGCAAAACAGAAAACTAGTATCGCTTAACTAATTTAACTAACCGTTGACAATTAGGATAAACTAATGGGCCACGCGGTAACTCATGGCGATATTGTACTAATTAACATTGTCGCGAGTTGATCGCTCTCGTAGAGCAATATTGTTCCAGCTCATATGCTTTACAAATAATTGCTGATATCAATGGTAAGCTTTTTCTCAACAAAAATTCAAAGAAATCTTTTAATTTATGTCTCCTCCTCCGGTGCTCTTTCCTATCGGAGGGTGGCTCTCATCAGGGCAATCTTCCTCCAACCACACGCATGCGTTTAAGTTTCGAAAACATGAAATACGGCCTCTTTAACTTCTGCTTTTTTTATTACTCGTCTCCATATTTTTAATGCGACCAAAATATTCAATTTATCTCGTACTTCAAGATATTATAATCACGATTTTTTATTAGGTTAAGCTATCAGCGATTCAACTAGACAATTGGGATTCAATATCATATGGCGTTAACTATTTTGTCGCAACTCATCCAATTCAACGTTCCTTGCCGAAGACTCAGAAATAATAAATTGCTTTTCCTCAATCAGCACTCTATTAATTACAGGTACCATTCTTCACTGTTCAAGAGACTTGCTAACTGAAGCCAGTGTCGTAAACTCCGAATTTCATTTAGTGTCTAAAATCATGGTCTATGCCAAAACCTTGTTCAAGCTTTATCTTGTGTGTTTTCTCAATTGTCAGTTTGTCCTAATTTTGTCATTGCTTCATTTATGAATTATTATATCTGCAGAGTTTTTCTCTAGCTCTTGTTTATCTCATTTCGTTGCGCATTTTGTGTAATTGTACAATGGTCCGTTAATATAAAAATAAATATAAACACTAAGCAGAAAGTGAACTTTCACGGGAGAGACTGAGTGTTCCCGATTTTTAAATCCGTATTTGGAACCGTTCCGAAAATAATATTAAAATTAATGATTTACTAGGAGAAAACACAACTGTGCAGAGGGCAAGCGTCCCGAGGAACCCAACTTGACCCTATAAATTGAATGACTTCAGTTTATTTCTGCCTCCTTATGTTAAAATGAATAGTTGTATGTGTGTTAATTAAACCAAACCTTTATTTATGATAGGTAATAGGTAACATGATATTTTTTATCATAATATTTTTGATCTCAGAACTTTACCGTGCTACACTACGCTCATTCATCAGATTGGAGTATTTTTCGAAATACTATTATAGTGGCATGAAAAAAAATATATGACTATGTTTGTGAAGCCGTGTATAGTGTAGTAACTACGTACGAGTATGTTGTCGATCCACGTCGTTCCGAATGTCACCTGTATTTACCGGGTAGGCCAAATAAACAGTCATCATCTTTTCAATGTCATGTCGGGTTCATTATCAATAATGTGATGTTGTATAATGATATATATTATATAAGATAGTGGCAGGTGCGTCAAAACAAAAACAGTCAGTTACTTTTCCATCATTCAAGTTTCCAGAAGCCTACATTGATTATAATGATCGAATTTATACGTAATTGTGAACGTGGAATTACGGTCACTTACGACCAGTTGTTTTCAACTTTTCAATTGATCAATCCGAGGCACAGATCAGTCAAATGTTTTGTAGGGTAACGCACTGTTCGCCTGTTTCCAAGCATTTTTATTAGTAATCATCTATCCTCACTGTAGCAAAAATGAACTACGGTTTTTTTTATTTTTTTTATTTCTCAATTTGTTGAATACTTGCTGATATGTTAATATTTATATTATATATTTAAATCGGTAATATGTAATAATAAGTCTAGTATCTCTATAATAAAACTGTTATGCCGTTTTCATATATTTTTTAAATATTCTTTCCAACTTGTGTACATTGATCACAACATGCATGCACCTATATTGTTCTATTATTGCGCGACATTTGTATGGTGATTGTTATTTATTGTTGTATTATATAATATTGTTGCTAAACTCCTTGTAATATTCTGCTTGCAGTGGCTTTGCGGGTACAAGTTCCCATTCTATGAAATTAATAGATAATAACTTGACACACAAATAAAACTTTCAGTGTTAAATTAACATTTGAGTTAATATTGTATTTATTATGAATTCACTTTATTTGTTTTAAATACTGTAATAAATACACCAACGTTTTACAAAGATATGTGTTAAAAATATGTTGAAAAATCAGGCGTTAGCTTGACTTTGGCTAATGCCGCGAAAGTACATTTGACGTTTCTCCTCCGTTAAAAATAAGTCAAAACGAAGCGTATAATAAGTAGAATAAGTTAGATGTTCTTCAATTCTATTTAAAACGTACAAAAAACATGTTTTTGATATTCGAAAACAGTTAAATAAATCGTTGTCATTCAATATAACGATGTTAAATAATTCGCCACAAACAGTTCGTTAACCGAAAGACTTTTTGCATTTCGATGACATTTTTTCACTCTGTAGATATCACTAGTTTTTTGTGGAGCGGAGCTAAATCCAGTTGAATCGATCTCCTAATTTGATCGTAAATTTAGTTGTGTATTTGAGCAGTGTTGAGTTAAACTTTCGACTTAATAGGATTCTAAACATTGCCCGTTAGAGACAGCGAAAGGATTCGAATAGACGAGGTGCTGGAAGAATGCTCAGGATATCATGGACAGCCAAACAATGCTGTCAAAACTGTTTCCCTTAGCACTTCCTGAGATAGTTTGGATGCGATGACCGCCAAACTGAGAACTAACTAACTAACCATCACGCCGTTTCTCCGCAGGGGTAGGCAGAGAGGACCGCCCGACGAACAACTCGATTTTGGCATACGTTTCTTGCTTCATTCACAATCATACAACGTCTCATACATTCTCTTCTGACATGGCCCGACTCACGTATTTGAATCATTTGATCGTGCCATGTCTCTCTCGGACCTCCCCGGCCTCTTCTACTTCCCAAATACAGAATCTCATCGATCTGCTCCAAATGAGAACTCGAACCTGGAAAGCTCACAGACACTGGTAGAGTGGAAGGCATGAGAAGGAGTGAAATATCACTGAAGCGTTGGACTGATTATTGTGTAGGAAATTAATGTAAGCGTCCCCAAAGTTGATTTCAACATAAGACCTACTACATGGATATGCTGCAATATACATCAATTTCGCTTCTAAATTTATTTTCTTTCTTTTATATTTTATTTCTTTTTTATTACACAAAATACATAACATGAAATGAAATAAACAAAAGCTACAGAAAAATAATAACGTATACATCATACAAGAATGAAGCAATGACAAAAATAATGCAAAAATATAAATTTGAGAGAACATTCAAGTCAAGCCCTGAATATAGCCTTAGTAAAGTCCATGATTTAGACATTTTAAATAATAATCTTCGAGCCCTAAAAAAATCATTCAGACCGGTACCAAAAATTTCAAGGCCCTGGCTTGAGTTAACAAATCTTGACATTCTGAATAGTGGCGAATAGTATCCATAAAACAAGTGTTTGAGTCCACGGCAAGGAATGTTGAACTGGATGAGTTGCAACAACGGTGAGTCAATAATACAATTAATTATTTTAAAAATGCAAATAAGATCATAATAATATTAAAGTGGTTAATCTGTCGTTGGAAACCACTGCTCATCACTTTCGACCAAAATTATGTGTTTATTTTCCCAGTGCATATTACGTTCACGCACAAAAAATCCCTTTATTTTTTCTTGTTATTTTATTTTTTTATGGCTAAACCACGCCGCACCGTTCCTCCAATTTCATTATAAAATTTGTCTGGCCATCACGTAGTTTTGTCACGCGAGCAAATCGATTTTCCCTTCATGAATAAGCCCGCAGTTTGCTCGGTATTATGATATTATTATTTAACTTGGAGAAGGTTTTTTTTTCCTTTTCTTGGCCTTGATCCAATTTTTCCGTTTATAGCCCATTGCTCCAATTATTTGACCCCATGATGAAAGAAATATTGCAGATGTGTTTATATCATATATAATTGGTCCCAGCAACAGTATGTAGAGCAGTCTCCCATGTACAGGACTAGCGAAATATGTATGCAGACTGATTTATTGACGAATGCAAGTCATAGTTTTCATGGAAAGCAATTACTTTGTGATTACATTTTATTACATGTAAGCATATATCTGTCTCACTGTTCCATTACTTCGTTTTATATTTTGTCTCCCTCTAATTACATTTGTATATCACCCCTATATATATGCTGACTCTATGTATTTTTCTTTAGTTTTAATATTTACCCTGGCGATGCTTGGGATAAGCGAAACCGATTAGTGATGGTTTAAAACAAAGTGTTTATTTTATTTAATGAACAACTTGATAGTATTTTAATGAAGAGGGAGAATACAAAAATACTGTGTGATATAGATGTGTGGAGATCAATAAACTAGAACCAATACAGGCATAGTACTGCAATAATTGGACAATAGATAACCTTTCAATTTTCTATGATCAATTGTTAGTAGATTATTTAAATTAAAATTCTGTGTTCCAATCTGTACACTTCGAATAATTTATTTATATTTAGTGGAATCTGTTATAAGATATGGAATTACAACCTGGGGACCTAAAACAAACATCAATCATGTTCAATCAGTGCAATATTCATTGGTTAAATTATTACCTCATAAAAGTTTATACGAACGAAGGCATAATATTCCATACTTTTATCAGTCTCAAAATTCTTTCGGTAAAATCAATTCTGTGGTACAAAATTATATTTCAGTGCATCAATAACCCTACCAAATATACAAATAGACCAGACCACACTTACAATACTCGTCTCGATTTTAATGAAAGATTAATGGTTCCTAACTATACAAGCAAATATGTACAAATAACTTTAGATCACATGATTCCTAGCTGTTTAAATATATATTATGTTTAAATATGTATAAGCGTCTTTGCAATATATCGTAAGGAATAAATACAGTTAGCTTCTTTATTTTTATTTTTTTAATTTTTTTTAATTTTATTATTATTTTTTTTTTCAATTGGAAATGTATGAAAACTTAGACCAAGCCGTATTTAATTTTGATAATCTAACTGCATCTCTTTATATGGTCTATTAATAATGTATAATGATAGTGTCCAAAAAAAATGTCATAGATTTAATATAGGAATAATGTAAGAATAGGAAGTAAGATTTGTACAGCGCCCTTGAGGTGATTTTTCACAAAAACGGCGCTATAAAAATCATCCAATTATTATTATTATTATCCGCTGAAATGAAAAAATGTATTAAAACTAAACAGTTAATAAATATATTGAAAACTTGGGTAGCTGAAAGAACGGCCTCCATAACGACCTCCATGGTCTAGTGGTTAGGCTCTCGACTACGAATCCGAAGGCAGCGGTTTCAAATCCCGGCGTGCGCAAGTATTTTATTTATTTAATTTGTGCTGTTTCACAATTAATTCATTTAAAAATAATATGTAGTATATTTGCGCACGTTCCAGAGTGGAAGATACTCTCAGTATCGCTCTTGTGAAAGACCACCTTTCAGAATTGATACGTTGCTTTAAATGGCTTTTAGCCGTGTTTGGTGACCAGATCTGAATAGTCAGGTATTTCTCAACCTTCCTCTTCCCCTTCTCCTTCCTCTCCCCAATACCTTCATCCTAACAACATTCCACAATTGGGGATGCCATAGTATCACTGGCTCCAGACGGTTGGGAGCAGTTGGGACTCTTGTGCGGTTCATTCATATAAAAAAAATGTTATATTTAAACATGCCATATTGTATGAAACTGTATAACGTTCTTTCAATAAACGACGATTTATCGACACTGAAAGTGAATTATGATGACAATGCACCGAGTTCAAGAAACCTCTTGCTTCAATATCCTGATGAGGGTAATTCGCCAGGTTGACGACCGCCGGCTGCCTATAACCTGAATGTCGCCGAATTTTAGGAAATCTTCAAGATCGCAGCAGGGTTCAATAAAGGACAATAACTTCACTAGTCGCACGGAGGGGGTAATAATTTCATGCTATACAAGGCTTAGTTCTTTTAATTCAGTTGTTATTATTCGGTCGTCAAATGCACTCTGTGTTAATTGTGTTGACATCTCTTCGTTTATTAGAATCATTAAGGTTGACAGCTGGCTGTCGCAGACTCGGCTAATTCTTCAGCATAGTACGGAGTTACACGATTCACAGTTTGACCCCTACAGTTGTTAAAAATGAAAACTTGAAAATTAATGTAAGTTCAAAGTCAAAGTATGATGGCCGTCCTGCAAAGCTTTGTAGATTCTGTTATAGATATAATTTTTTCTCTCTTTTAAAACATTTTTTTTTGTTGTTTCTGTAAAAGTATTTCGATTCCGTACCTTTTTGTGTTATTTTTCTGTTTATATATTTTTGTTTTTATTTTTATATTTTCATATGAACGAAGTATGTATGAAGAATGAGCTAATGCTGAATGTAAGTAAGTAGCAGTTGCGCCTGTTTTAGCTCCGTATTTTATTTTTATGCTCAGCCTGAGAATAAAACATAACAACTAGCCCCGATTATACATAGTATTACATAAATTTAGCAATTAACGTAATTTTTCATGAATAAATTATCAATTCATTATTATTATTTGCATAATGCATATTTTGGCATTTATTTGGGAGTTAGTTGAATGTTTAAGTCTTTTGTCGTCATTTTAAACACAGTTCAGTCATGTTTTTATCTTCGCTCAGCACGTCCGTCGGGATCGCCTGCCGAACTCGTACTGAACGACCATTGTGTGGAGGCTGTTTTGTGCGAGATCGGCCAACTATTTTGAAGGTTGGGCCAACTAGTTTGCCACCGAGGAGATCTCGGGCGAACTCGCTGAAATCGAGCTAACGTTGGCCCAACGCGTACGAACTACCCCCCTACAATCTGCCAAACGTTCGAGTTGGGAGGTTGGGCGGCCGTGTAGTCGTGGCATTAGATTTTAAATAAAAAAATATTTTACATTACGTCCATGCAACAATTTTGAAGTATTTACTGTTTGTACTTTCCCTTGATGTGCTTCCACAGTTCCCTTCATTGATTTTATCGAAGAGTACTTCACCTTCCAAGAAGGACGTGACCACCGCCATCAAACAGAAAGTGGACTCGGACAGATCTTGTTAAACATTTTTAGTTCTGTATGTTAAGATCTTCTACGAAATCCAAAACCGAAGGTGCTCAAGTAGTCTTCAAACAGAGACTAGGAGTATACCGTGTAATATAGTTGTGATCGATAAATACTTAGAACAAGTAGATGAGTATTTGGAAAGTGGGTTCAGAGAAGACAGAAAGACTGATAAGGATATTTAAATAAGGGTTAAAGAATTTATTTATTTATTTTCATGTATTCATTTAATTCAATTTTTTTTTTACAGAAGAATACTAGAAGACTCTCCGGCTGGGAAGTTCTCGTTTTAGAACAGTTAAATTGACAAGCTTTATTCAAGGTTGTGTCGAAACCGGTAGCGAATTTAATAAATCAAAAATAGCAAAAGTACATAATAAATAAAACTTACAAACAAAATGTCTAGAAATTGCTATATAGTGAATGCCGAAAAAATACAAGAAAAAGCTTTATTCATATTACGTAATATATGAGAGGAAAAAAAATAAACATAATACATTAAAAAAAGTATAGGAATGTTATATATTACATAATAGTTAATTTGATTTAAGTGTGAAGTTGGATGGGTAATGGTTATTGATTCTATTTAAAATTTGGTATCAAAGACCGAAACATTCATCAAAGGTGGTGTTTGTTATTAAACAAGTCGTGAAATAATATGTTAGCATCTCATATCTCCAAAAACAACATTTAATGAATAAATAATAAATAAAAATTTCCCATTTTTGATTATGTACAGTACACAGATGTGTGGAAAAATGCATGTATACATACACAGCATATACGTACATGTACATGCATATGTGTGTATCTACATGTATGAAGAAGAAAATTAATTTGATGGAGGACGAAATGCGATGGTCGATAATAAAAAATCGATAGTCGAAACGGAGCTAGTGCACTCTGTATGGAGTTCTGATGACAACCTCAAATAGCAAAAAGGCACGGAACTTACGAAGGAAGGACGAAATGTGAATAAGTGTTGTAGAAATCCTTTTATTGGGAAGGGGGATATCTGTAAAGAAAGTAAGACAGGTGTAGTGTAACGGTACCGGTATAGAAGAGTGTCGGGAGGATGACGCGCAAGTGGATTGAAGGAAAATAGAAGAGTACCTATGGGGACTGATTCCTGTTCTTTTTAAGGATAAGGACAATCAATGCCTTATCATTAAAAAAAACAAATATAACATTGTCCTTATCCTTACACATTTTGCTCAACTGCGATTCCGATTACATCTCAGTGACAATATGCATTTATAAAGGAGTTCATGGTGTAATTATTACAGCATTATTAAAAATATATAAATGCATCACTTTTACTTAACAAAAGTTGTTCATTATTACTTACTTAACAAGAGTAGTTCATTATTACTTACTTAACAAGAGTAGTTCATTATTACTTACTTCACAAGACTAGTTCATTATTACTTACTTAACAAGAGTAGTTCATTATTACTTACTTTACAGTTTTACAACATTATAATTTCTTAAAATTTTAATCATAGACTCTTTACAATCATCGCAATTTCGTTAATTCAGTTAATTTAATAGCATTATTATGCAACAAATAACTCACTAGGAATGTTTTAAGTCAACAATTAGGATAATATCGAGTTTTTGTTGTGTTAAAACTACGCAAATATCAATATTTTTAAAGGATGTCATTCGCTGAATGAGAGCCGTCATCCGAGAGAACCGGAACCGCAGACAAGCAAAAAGTCTTTAGGCATAAGGATAAGAACAATGCCTTATCCTTAAAAATAATTGAAATTATGCTCTATTGTCAATAAATTGACTTAAAACCGCTACCATTTTTTTAAACCCCTCATTTGGTCAGGGCAGATGTTAAAATAACGAGAAATGAAATATGAAATAAAATGAAAGAATTAAAAAGTATTTTGTAATCAACATTTTATATATTATACATTATACTTTAGAAAATAAATTTTTTAGAATTCTTTATATTCCTAATGAACAAAGCATCGCTTTCGAAACATGTAGATGTGTATATTAGTATATTAATAAAGTGGTGAATACAAAATAATTTTTAATTATTTTATTAATAATGACGCCACAAAGTTAATACCGATCTATTGAAGAAATTATATTAAATTAAATCATTTCATTATGTGGTGGATCTGGGAATAGCATGTGTAACGGGAATACGCTGTCTGAAAGGAGAGTTATGTTAGGCCTAGTTGTATTATATAGAATCATTCACAACCTAATTGACATGCATCTATCTGGGCAACAGGTTTGGAGGTGTTATTGATGTATTTGCTGACTCCATTTATACGGTAAAGCGTCATCTATCCTACAATATATAGTTTTGTAGCATGGATAATGTAGCGTTAATGATTTGTGTTATAATTTTGTTTTGGTTTTCTATTTTATGTCACTTTTAATTAATTTATGGTTTAAAATTTCTGTGTACGTATAATTTTTGATAGCTCTTAATATTATGTTCTAAAATCCATGTAAAACCCATATAGGCGTATAATCAAATGAATAAACACAAAGAGAAGACATCGGCAAGGGTATGCGGGAGACACAACCCATTTTGTGAATGGATTTGAATAATAATTCATCACTCTGTAACATACTGAAATGTTCTCAACAATACTATCTACTAACTATGTATTAGCAAGAACTATTCTAAATTGTTATAATGCTAAATAGAATCCTCTGGACTCTGGAGTTGGGGAGAATCTAACACTTACTAATTATCTATGGAATATGGTAGCAAACTAGACTAGAAGTTACAACTTGTTTATTACTGTAAATATCAAGGCCAATTAATGTATTCTTAGTGGGGTTGCAGTTA
This sequence comes from Halesus radiatus, assembly GCA_022606495.2. NCBI lineage: Eukaryota > Metazoa > Arthropoda > Insecta > Trichoptera > Limnephilidae > Halesus > Halesus radiatus. The sequence goes on from JAHDVE020010392.1 coordinate 72,669, forward strand.
GATCTTAAGGCGGAAAACATACCAGGAATACATTTCACTGGGTGGTTAAAATGCGATATTTGGAAAATATAGATTTATTTGATTAATGTCTACGAATTTTTTTTTCCATATTCGTAAAAAACATTTACTTTTTGGCTTGTCATAATATTTTTTAAAATTGTTTTAATTTTCAAAGTTTAAAAAGGCTCCAAATCTATGGCCGGTTGGTTTTGATCAGTTTTGAGATTAGAATGTCAAATGTCAAAACAAGGATGAGCTTAACCGAACATAATTTATTTTTTTCATAGTAAATCATAACTATACATAAGTAATACAATTATGTGCTTTGTAGAAGCTTTAACTCAAAGAACCATAAAAGTATTGAGCATTAACATTATAATAATATCGGTATTGACATGGTTTGCTCATGAATACTTTAATATCTTTTATTAAAAACAGTTTTTTTTATATATTGAATAACAATTATAGAGCTCAAAGTCACGCAAATTAATTTTAATTTTCGCCAAAACTCAAAAATTACATATCTTAAATACAAAATAAAATCGAAAAATAAAAACGTCTATACAAATGCAAAAGCAGAATACGCACGTGATGTCAGATGTTCCAAATGCAATGATACCAACATAATAAGGTATTTTGATGAAACGATTTTATATTCACTTTTAAACAACGATTTATAAATACTATGCAGATTTAATAAAAGTCATATATTCAGAATCGGTGATCAAAAAAACCCTAATTAGCCCTCCCCCTTTGGTCGGCTCTCAATTCAACGCCTAAATGTTAATTATTTTATATCGTAGTTTATTTTTAATACATTCCTGTCGAGGGAAGGGTACTTCCGAAACCGGTCTAGATTATTGTATATATTAAATTATAGTGGTTCAAAATTTTTTTATATATTTATGTTACAATTATTTTCTTTATTCCGGAATGCAAGGAGGGTGGTGTAATTGAGCAGATCCCTTAAAGTACCTATATACGAGTACATCCATACGTATACATAGTGGCGTGAAGTTCACAAAGGCTGAAAAGCTAGGCCTACCCTAATAAATACGAACTGAATGTGTTTATGTGTTTTCTCCCTCATAAAAGATAGGTCCCTTCAATACTTATGTTCACTTCTTCCTCTCCTCAAAAAGAATCTCCACACAGCATCCAGAAAGATGAAATTGACCCTGAGAGAAATTATTTTCTTCAGGGCGTGAGTAAAAAGTCGGGTAAAAATGTCAAGAGTCAGACAAAGAGAAGATCATCTATGACACGATGTATGAATGCGAATGAAGCAAGGTGTGTATAACAACACCGAGTTTTGTGACCGTCCATCCTCTCTGCCTATCCCTTTGAGTAAATGGCAAAGGTTAGTTAATAATAACAGTTTTTGGATAATGCACATAGCGCTGCTCTTTGTGGGATATCACCTCAAGACAGTTCAAGGTAAGGTTGTTTGAGACTCCTCCAGTTTTAATTGAGATCGAACCGCCGATTAAAATGGCACTGATCGCCTATTTGTGTCGAGGTTAAATGTGACAGGGGTTCGAACGACTGGTCTTAAACTTTGATAAAATATTACGTCCTTAAAATGCTAACAAATTGTACGTGTCAAAAAAAATATTTCCTCGTTGCCTGGGAAACCAAACAGGCAACGAACTTGCGTGAATCAACCTAATATATTATTCAAAAATTAGTCTATTGTAATAATATTATAAATTTATGATAAGTGTATATTGCTTTATCATCTTGATTTGCATTGCTGTAGGTCAAAAACATCAAAGGTTCAGTGTTATGATCAGAATGCACGACATCAGCCTAAAGGGGGAATGACCCAGAAGCAAGAAATCTTTACAGTTATGTACTCGTACGTACCTAAATATCTTCGAATGTCGTCCTCGATTTAATAGAGAAACAGATGTCACCCTCAGATAGGATGGGTGGTCACGTTACTTATAACGAATGATTATCCAATTTGATAGAAAAAAAAAAAACAACAACAAAGAACACCCATTAGCAAAGATGCAGTTTGTTTTGATTGTCCGTGTAAAGACATCGCAGATAATGATAATGACACGAGTGCAGCGGAGTTCAGTTACTGTTATCTTCCCGACTGTAAACTGCATGGGAACATTCGGATCAACTTCCACAATTATACTCTAATTATAAGATGAGCCTTTTCATTTGAAAACGTCCAATCCGGTCACAATATTCGCTCGATTTTTTTATTATTATTTACTCAAGGAGGACGTGATTATTCACCAAGAGATTGTTCTGCGAATTTTAAAAAAGTGATTATATTATTATAACATCGTATATGTTCTTTGAATCTAGTTGAGAAAGCCATTCCTGTCTGTCCGATATAGTAGCGTTGTAGTCGGCCGTGGTCCCATTTTAATTAATATCATGACAAAAACGAGCCTAAACCCTTACACAAAGAAATAAAGGGTCTTAGATTAAATTTACTTGAACAATTAGAAATTAATAATCGAACGAATTATCCCAATATAACATTATTTAATAAAGTAAGGAAAATGATTTATTCCTCACTACTTAGTATATTCACACGACCCAACAATATAACACATTTAAATAAGTCAATAGCATTCATAAAAAAATGTCATTGTTCTTAAATTATTCTGAAATATTATTATTTATTTTCTAATTAAATCGGTTTTACCAGTAATAAATAATTTTAAACACCGTCCAAATTAGAATTCATATAAGTCCATTTGAAAATGGCTTGAATGCCGAAACAGCTGTCACAATAATAAAAACTAAAATATTCCCTGTACTTAATAATAACATTATTAAATTTGATTTAAATAATAAAAAAACTTTTCAGTTCTACAAATTAAACACAAAAAAAATAAATAATTATTATTCTTACTATTATTTTTTAATAGATGCTGTTATTTTTAGTTAGTTTACTTACTTAGTTATTTACTTAGAGTAAGTTACTTATTTAGTTACTTAGTTAGTTACTTAGTTAGTTACTTAGTTACTTAGTTAGTTACTAAGTTACTTACTTAGTTAGTTACTTAGTTAGTTACTTAGTTAGTTACCTAGTTAGTTAATTAGTTAGTTACTTAGTTAGTTAGTTAGTTAGTTACATGGTTATTTACTTAGTTATTTACCAAGTTAGTTACTTAGTTAGTTACTTAGTTAGTTACTTTGTTAGTTACTTAGTTAGTTACGTAGTTAGTTACTTAGTTAGTTACTTAGATAGTTACTTAGTTAGTTACTTAGTTACTTAGTTAGTTACTTAGTTAGTTACTTAGTTAGTTACTTAATTAGTTAATTACTTAGTTAGTTACTTAGTTAGTTAGTTAGTTACTTACTTACTTAGTTAGCTAGTGTGACGTTTCATTATCTCTTCATACCCCTGTGAGGAGGAAACGTGTTGTTTGTTTTACTATACAATTCAAACAAGTTTCTACTGTGTCTCATTAGTAACATATTTATTTATGCCATAGAGAAGCCTGTAATATTTTTCAGTGAATTTCGTCATGTAACACGCTGTGTTATGAAGCAGAGTTTGTTTGCATATTTAAAGTGAGTGAAACGAATGTCCTTATTCAGGTTCAGCGCGTTGGAGATATAACCCAAAAGGTAAAATTGAACCAACAAATTAATCTCGTCTGGCTCGCGTTTTGATGCAACGAATCTGCATGACTCTGTTGGGGGAATTCATGGATAAAGTAACTGCAGTACTCGAGCGAGATATTTAAAAATAAACATTTAGTATATTTGCACAACAAGAAGCCTAAGCTTAAAATACTTAAAATAACATTACAAATGTATATTGTAAACGCTAAATCTTATAATAATATATTTCGTAAGCATTACAAAAAAATAACTTACATGTATATTGATATTGTGCGCCCCACTGTTAAATTTGGTAGCCACCTCTGGTCTGGAGCCTCAAAATACCTGAAAAAACCCTTTACTCTGCGGAAACGGGCGGTCCATTTGATAGATTCCTCTATCTTACCAAATCTTGAATGAAGTACAGGCGTTAGTGGGAATGCTGTTAGTTTTCTATCGGTATTTGCATGGAATGTGCTCTGAGGAACTAGCGTCATTGATCCCTTGGGCACGGGTGAATAGTGCACATGCGCTCAACGTTTGTACGCGGTTAACTTATGTCACATGAGAACCGGTCGTTTCTACAACTCGTTCAACCGTCCGGCTGTGAAACGGCTTACCGACTTCTATGTTTCCTCCCTCCTACAACATGGGTCTCTTCAAGCTCTTCCCTTCCTCAAAAATACCCTCCACACAGCATCCACAAAGATGACATAGGCCTTGAGTGAAGTTATTTTCCTAGGGACCTTCTGCGCAGAATTCATTTTTTAAAAATTATTAAAAATATCCACTAATTTTTTAAGACACATTTTGTAGTTACAAAAGTTATGTAGCTTTGGAAGCAGTGGGAAAGATTGCATCAATGGGAAGAGATTCTTTCAAGAAACAGTGGGAAAGATTGCATCAATGGGAAGAGATTCTTTCAAGAAGCAGTGGGAAAGATTGCATCAAGGGGAAGAGATTCTTTCAAGAAGCAGTGGGAAAGATTGCATCAATGGGAAGAGATTCTTTCAAGAATCAATGGGAACAGTAGGAAGTGGCCAGATCTAAATAGCCAAGTACAGTATAACCATTTTATACAGATTACTGTTTGTGTAATGGTGCACTGCATCTAGTAGGACTACTGCGGGGACAAGAGGAGACTGCGAGTGGGTGTTATAAACTATTTCGAACCGATTTGAAACCCTATCGGTGTGTACAAATACATTCAAACGTGTGCTCTTTAAAATGATTTTCATTTAATCTCAATGTACCCCTTCTCTCCATCAGTCTTTTTTTCTATTATTGTACGAGTATGTGTTTTTGACTCTGAGATCTAGTGTTTCTAATATGTGTGATTGTTATTATCTATTAATTGATAAACTAAAGTTTTTAAGACAAGATTTTTGTGCATAGCGCAAAGGGTAACAATTATTTTTTATAAACAATAATTATTAGCCTGAAACACTCATCTAAATTGAAAAAACCTTCCGAGAAAAGATAAATGTCGCCGACAGGACTCGAACCTGCATCCTTCTGATGTCCGGTCAGATGCTTTACCGTTGAGCTACGTAGGCTTATCGCAAACCCACCAAGTTAATCAATATATACTAGTGTTTCATTCAATAATTACTCTCGGAAGGTTTTTTCAATTTGGATGAGTGTTTCAGGCTAATAATTATTGTTTATAAAATAATTGTTATTATCTCTTTTTTTTATATATTCATGAATGTAAAGTAGTACTGTTTTAGAGTATAATTGTTTTATTGACATAATGTTCAGTTTCTTAAAGATTTCGTCAGTGCTAGTTCTTGCAGAGACTTTAAGAATAATTTTCATGATGGCTTTTTGTGTTCTAATGAGTGAATTAAAAATATTGTCATTAGCACTGCCCCATCCGATAATACCATATTCTAATAGTGATTGGCAAAGAGCAATGTAGATTTTAATCAAATCTTTTGTACTTGGGATATTCCTGATTGTTTTAATAAAATAAAAATATATTTTTTAATTTTCTCATATTAACATTAGTTAATTAACATATCCGTAATTGAGAAACTCCCGTGTTCAGAGAGGGAATACTATTTTGTGTTGTTATAAAAATAATTTCTAAAATACCACCGGGTACATAAATAAAAACGTTTTGAATCCATTATGAGTTACAACTTACGTAGTTATCACGTAAAAATAAAATCTGATGTTTTTTTCCAGCCACTCCCAGCGAGCAGCAGTGAGTTTTAAGTGCACTCGAGGGTTGCATCCCCTCAAGCAGTTTGTTGGCCCGGCCATCTGACCGCTCCTAGACTAACTCCAGGACCTGGCGGTCACTGTTTACAGGCCAGTGGTCAGTGGTCAATTTCATGGAACTACCTGAGAACCTAGCCACCCTAGTAGTCGCCGTAACCCATCCCGAGTGACTATTGTAAATGTAGCACTATTGATAAAACGACATGTCGCAATTCGAAGGACCACAATAAGTCCTGATTATTTTCTTAGAACCGATTTTTGATTGATGTTTTCTCATGATTTTTTTTAGATGATAGAAATTATAATTAAAAGAAACGTTTGTAAATAAATCTATTTAGTAGACAATATAATGTTCATTCAACGTACGGAGAGACAAAGAAATTGATCTAATAAAAGTAGTAGATTCTCTCAGTACCATCCTGGTGAAAGACCATTATTCAGAATAGGGAATTTGAGTTTATTTTACAATTATTTTTTTATTATTCAGCAAATAAATATTGAACAGATTCTTACCTACATTTTTACACATCGGTACGATTCAATAATAATACGTGTTATCTTCCGACATTTGAGAAGGTTCTATTAAAATAAAAGCGGTAACATTTTTTTAAAAAACATGAGATAACAAAGATGCAATCGATAGCTGGCAGCTCGGTTTTTGGTGGTAGATACACAAATTCAAACGTTAATAATCAATTTTCGTATGAAATTTTGATGTTTTAAAAAATACCGTTTGTTAAGTTAGACGTTTAACATTAATAAAAAAATGTACTGGAATTCCATATTGAAGAAAAAAAATCTCCATACTAATTGTCCTAGTCCGGATGACGTCACGCCCACCTCCGCTCGATACCTCTCTATTCTGCCCGTTTTGGGGACGTTTCGAAAATTCTTTGAGAATTAATTTAACTGTGAAAACAAACTTTAATTTTTTTTTTTTTTTTATTTAGGTTTAATATTGATGAAAACAAATAATAAAAATTGACTCAACTTCCCTACTGAAACCTTGCCTAAAATGGATTTTGCCGTATTTGATAAAGAAATCTGAATATACAGGTACTTTTCAACTATCCTCTTTCACATCTTCTTCCCTTCGTGACTCCTTTTCTCCCCACAATATAACCCATATTGGGATGCACTAGTCCCACTGATTCCCGACAGTAAAGAACAATAAGTTTTATATGTGTGTTATAATCAGTTTTATATGTGTGTTATAATCAGTTTTATATGTGTGTTATAATCAGTTTTATATGTGTGTTATAATCAGTTTTATATGTGTGTTATAATCAGTTTTATATGTGTGTTATAATCAGTTTTATATGTTTGTTATAATCAGTTTTATATGTGTGTTATAATCAGTTTTATATGTGTGTTATAATCAGTTTTATATGTGTGTTATAATCAGTTTTATATGTGTGTTATAATCAGTTTTATATGTGTGTTATAATCAGTTTTATTTGTGTGTCATTATATCAAATAATTAATTACTTACACAGATTAATTAATTACTTACAGAACAGTTATACTCTCAGTACGATAACCACAGTAAAAAAAATCGAAGACAAACGTGGTGTAAGCTACGGTATTCATCTTTTAGAGATAATATAATGTTGAAGGTGTAAAATTAGAATTAGAATTATATGGAGAAAAGTTGATAGTTTCGTTGAATGTTTTTGAAAAACTCCGTACAATCTACGATTGATGTAGAAATTTTGTTGAAGAATAGTACTCTATTAATACTGTATTAATATTTTGAAAACTTCATGGTTTAGACTGATTGATTTGTTTGGATAGCTGTAAAAACAATCTGTTCAGTCTTTTTGCAGACCTACTATGTGTTATTTCTAATTTTGCAACTGTCAATTCATGGTGGAATTCAATATTAAAATGATTTTTTTTGGTAAAAACCTTTGTGAAAAATGTTACAAAGGTTTTTTAATAAAAAAAAATCATTTTTCTACCATGTGTTGTTTTAATCTGACATACCGTTTAGAGTAGTATATGGTATTTATTGTACACATTGCAGGTAGAGAAACTTTAGAAGGTGTAATTATTTTTAAAAAATCATATTATTGTGAATTTTTGGTTTGCAATATTTGAGAAAGGCTTCCCACCCCTTTGGCCCGCAGTTGCACCAGGCGCTTTGAGCTTTCCCGCGGTAAGCATAACTCCCGCAGCCACAGTATGTTAACACGGAGCCTCTGACCGCTTGGCTGCTGCTACTGCTACCCCTACTTGCTGCTTGCTACCCCCGCTGCTGGGGGTGGTCACTGGTCATGTCATGTAACCAACACACCGCTACTCAACCAAACAACCCAACATCCAGGCCAACTACCTCGCTATTCAGGTCATTTGACCATCAGGCCATCCCGTGTGTACCTATAAGATTAAGTATTATGTTTTCATATGAAGCGGTAACTTGGTGATGTGACATTATAATTTAAAAAAATAAAACAATAACTTCGTTTTACATCACTTTTATTTATACTTTAGCCGACCGGGTTTCGCTATTACCGTAGCTTCTTCAGGGCAGTATACAACTAAACTATGAACTAAGATGCACATGTGTTATAGATTGATACAAACAGACAGGTGGGGGGTCAAGGGTGGGAGATCAGCAGGTACCTGCTGACCTGGAAGGGTGTATACTTTGTTTATTGGGAATAATTTAAGGATTGGACTTTTATTTAAATTTATTTGATTATTTATGAGTCTACTATTAGTGTTTTTGGCTTTCCTTATTTCTAATGCCTAACTAATGACTTTAAATATTTACTACCAAAACGTAAGAGGGCTACGCACTAAAACTGACAGGTTGTTGAATGCTGTCAGTTCGATCGAAATTTGATGTCATCGCTCTTTCTGAATCGTGGCTCGTTGATGGTATCCGCAATGAAGAACTCTTTGATGATCGCTACGATGTATACCGCCGAGATCAAAACTACACTCGCACAGGCCCGCGCTTGGGCGGGGGTGTCGCTGTTCGTAGTGAGCTGGTAGCTCGCGAGCGCCCAGGGTGGCATTCGCGCGATGAGGAAGCCTGGATAACATTAGAATCCAAGGGATCTAAACACACCAATCTTCACATATGCTGTGTTTACCTCCCTAAAGGACCAACATATCGTGAAAATAGGGAAAGCTTCCTCACCCAAATTTCAGCTCTTACGTTGCAATTTCCTTCAGACAAATTTATTATTTTAGGTGAATTCAACCTCACTGACATTTCATGGAATAAATCTCCCACGAATACGTCATTTATACCTAGTGATCGCTTATACCCCATTAGTACATTATTTATTGACTGCATTCATTTTTATGGATTGTACCAATATAATGGAATTGCAAATACCAACGGTCACTTTCTTGACCTCGTCCTATGTAATGACTTTGTCACGGTCTCTGCTTGTGATGATCCATTAATTTTAGAAGACTCTCATCATACCTCCTTAATCATAGAAGTTTTATTTTCTGAACCTGTTCCATTAGTGGAGGAGCTTAGAAGGGTTTACTTCTTTAGACGCGGTGACTACGATCAAATTAATACATCCCTCGACCAGGTAAACTGGCGCGAGCTCCTTTTAATTGGAGATGTGAATTCAGCATTCAAAAAATTCTACTCACAATTACATGACCTTATAGACCCCCACATCCCGCAAAAACTAAGTAGGAATTCTAAGTACCCGTCATGGTATAATTCGTCTCTTATTAAATTAACAAAAGAAAAATGTGAATTCTTTAAAAAATTCAAGATATATAAAAACCCTTCTGACTATGCCACTTTCTCTCTCCTAAGTTCACGCCACAAAAAACTTAATCGGGAATGTCACAATACGTATATAACTAAAATCGAACTTAACATATCCTCCAATCCAATAAACGTATGGAATTACATTAAGTCCAATTCCAAATCCTATGGTGTTCCAAATACCATGATATTCAAAAATGAAAAAGCTGAAAATTGGTCCGATATCTCCAACTTATTCTCCAAATACTTTATCTCTGTCTACAACAATGATGCTCGAAGCTCCCAGATCGTACCAGATAACTCAAATAAGCCCTGTGTCGCCAGCATTCATAATATTGAAGTCGACCAGCATCACATACAGAAACACTTTGATCATTTGGATCCTAAAAAAGGCGCTGGCCCAGATAAAATTCCCCCTTTCTTCATAATCAAATGTGCGCGCAGCTTATCTAAGCCACTATCCATCCTTTTCAGTCGCTCCCTTAAAGATGGAATAGTACCAAATACTTGGAAAACAGCATTTGTAACTCCCATTTTTAAAAATGGCCAAAAATCTGACAATGAAAATTATAGGCCAATATCTAAGCTTTGTATTTTCAGTAAGGTTTTCGAAAAAATTGTGTATGATCAGGTGTTTGCTGCCTTAAGATCGTCACTCAATATCAACCAACATGGATGTGTAAGGGGAAAATCTACAACCACTAACGTACCGGCGTTCATCGAATTCTTACAAGACAACATGGATCAGCGCATACAGGTAGATGCAATATATACAGACTATAGCAAAGCTTTTGATTTAGTAAATCATGATATCTTATTGCTCAAACTTTCACAAATCGGCGTACACGGAGACCTCCTCAGATGGCTTTCGTCCTATATAGCAAACCGCAGCCAAGCAGTAGTTGTTGGTGGCTTTAAATCGAATTGGGTAACGGTACCGTCGGGAGTGCCCCAAGGATCCTTATTATACGCAGATGACATGAAAATATTTTATCCTCTCACGTGCACCAATGACTTTATCCTCATGCAAGAAGATTTAAACCGCCTTAATGTTTATTGTGCACAACACAACCTACAAATAAATGTAAAAAAATGCGGCACCGTCAGCTTCACTCGAAAAAAACCCTATTTCTTTTGACTATGCACTTAATGGCACAATACTGATGAAAATGACGGAGGCCAAGGACTTTGGAGTGGTGTTAGACCAGAAGTTACTTTTCGACCGCCATATCGAATCAATGGTTGCTAAAGCTTCCAAGACACTTGGCTTTATACTCAGAACCTGCAAACATTTTAAAAAGGTAAACACAATGAAAATGCTGTACTTCGCGTATGTACGCAGTTCTTTGTAATATGCCTCTCAAGTTTGGAATCCCAGGTACACGTCACACACAAAAATACAATACCGTTTTCTATGATACC